>PISX010024773.1:0-27296 GCA_004024625.1 Mellivora capensis | reverse complement strand
GAATTTTCTCATCAAGGTTATAACGCGAGGGTGGAGTCATATTATTAACAGCACAGTTTAGCCACACTGTGGACCACATGCATTTTTGTTGGCTACTCCAGGACTTGAAATGTAATTTTTAACAATTATATAGGAAAACAAGTTCTGAACTGACTTATGAATATCTTAAGAACTTAAAAAAGTTTCTGAATTGGTAGTAATATCCAGTGCCACCTTCTCCTTTTAAATATATATAGGACTTCCTTGTTTTCCAATTGCATTGCATCTAATACCTCTAGAACAATGCTTAATAATGGACTACTTTTTTTTTTTAAAGATTTTATTTATTTGACAGACAGAGATCACAAGTAGACAGAGAAGCAGGCAGAGAGAGAGGAGGAAGCAGGCTCCCCGCTGAGCAGAGAGCCTGATGCGGGACTCGATCCCAGGACCCCGAGATCATGACCTGAGCCCAAGGCAGCGGCTTAACCCACTGAGCCACCCAGGCGCCCCAATAATGGACTACTCTTGACTTTAATATTTTCTCATTTGCTGGCTTTTGGGTTGAGAAATAAACTTGATGATATTAGAGAAACTCCTGTTACCTTTTTTTTTTTTTAGCATCTGTGAAGATGATCATACAATTTCTCTCTTTTAGTCTATTTTTATCTACTGAAGTAACAAACTGTGAAACGGACCTGTCCTCTAAGGCAGCATGTGCATACGCCATCTTAGTCACATTTTCCTAAGCCTTGTGGACAGAATTTGGAAGACTGTGAATGGAGCTTTACTGAATGACCCAACGGCGAGTTTCTCCGGGAAGGCGTGTACACCCATGCCAACTGCTCAGTTGCTAAATCTTCCATCTTCTACTGACACAGCACTTTCAATTTTCAAATCACTCTCAAATACAGTAGGTCGCTGGGTTTTTCACAGCGTCACTAACTATAGAGCAGGGATAACCCCTCTTTTATAAATAAGGAAACGAAGGCACATCTAGTGGCCCATCTGTGGCCTCTGACTACTATTTCCAAGTTCTTCCCATTAAACCACTGCTGTCCTTTTGCTGCTCAGGTTAAAATGGTTCACTAGGTCGTGGGCATGAAGGAACAATATAATTATACTGTTCAGGAATACTGCATCCCAGGGGTACCTGGCTGGCTCAGTCAGCAAAGCAAAGCATGCCACTCTCAGTCTCAAGGATGTGAGTTCAAGCCCCACATGGCATGGAGACTACTTTATTTATTTATTAAGATTTTATTTATTTATTTGACAGAGAGAGAGAGAGAGAGAGCATGTGTGTGCGTGAGTGAGCACACGGGCACACAAGCAGGGAGGAGTGGCAAGCAGGGGGAGAAGCAGGCTTCCCGCTCAGCAAGGAGCCTGATGTGGGACTCAATCGCAGGGCCCTGGGATCACAACCTGAGCCGAAGGCAGACACTTTACTGACTGAGCCACCCAGGTGCCCCTGGAGACTACTTAAAAAAAAAAAAAAAAAAAAAAATTGCAACTGTGTACTTTACTACGGGTGACATAAAAGGTTATCATGCAGGGGGGTATGACCAGATTCGTTTTCTAGAGAGTTTTCTGGCTGCAGTGTGAGAGAGTGGTGTCACCCAAACCCAGGGAAAGATGGAATGGGCAACAGTAAGACACGCTACTGGGAGGTCAAGTAGGAGACTGAAAACTAACTGTGGGACTTAATGACAGCTCCCTGGGCCCAGGACAGCTGTGGCGTGAGTAGTGAAAATAAGCAGCAGCCAATCTGCAGAAGACTGGAGAGTAGGAGGGAACAAGTTGATGGGAACAACAACTAAGTCTTTAAAACAAGACTTACGGGGCGCCTGGGTGGCTCAGTGAGTTAAAGCCTCTGCCTTCAGCTCAGGTCATGATCTCAGGGTCCTGGGACTGATCCCCTTGTCAGGCTCTCTGCTCAGCGGGGAGCCTGCTTCCCTTCCTCTCTCTCTGCCTACTTGTGATCTCTGTCAAATGAATAAATAGAATCTTAAAAAAATAAATAAATAAAAATAAAACAAGACTTACTATGAAGAGCACAAGAAGGCAAGCAAATGTGGGGTGGAAGGAAGGTTTCTTTTCAAAGACGAGTGATCTGAGCATGAAGGGAAAAAATATGGGGAGTGAGAGAGACTAAGATAAAGTGGAGGAATAATGAAACAAAATGCCTGGAATCAGGAAGGGAGGGAACCAGAGCCAGTGATGGGGGGGTAGCCTGGGACAGGATGACCTCCTTTCCCACTTCCCAAGGTGGGAAAGGGTGCATATGGATGGAGATCAGGCCATCCAAAGTGGGGCTCTCTTGGTAACTGCTGCTGTCCAATACAGTAGCCACCCGCCGATGTGGCTGCCCCAACAGACACCGATGGTATAAAAAACCCACTAAATTTTGAAGACTGGGTAGGGGGAAAAAGCATCTTCTTAGTATTTTCGATATAACGTGCTAAAATGGTATTTTATATACACTGGGGAAATATATATTAAAATTAATTTCACCTGTTTCTTTTTACCTCTTTAAACGAGGCTACTAGAGTATTTAAAATCAGATATAAAGTTTGCATTATTATCTCTAGTGGACTGCATTGCTCACTAATCTTTCTGTTGCTGCAGGAAAGGTTAAGAGGAGTTTGACGTATTTAACAAAGCAAGTAAGTTAAGAACCTAAGCAGAGAGAATCTTAATTCTGAGCAAGCTTAGAACGTAAGACTGGTCCTGGAAAATCCTCCATGGAGTTCTACTTTCTAAAGTTTATCATTTTTTGTAAAATCAACACGAACTGACACTTGTTCATTACACTGAGCTCACTGTGGAATTTTCGAAAATGCAAAAGAAAGCCCATCAAGAGTTCCACTAGAATGGGCGATATTCTGGTGACTATTCTTACTGACATCTCCATGTAATTCAGAGGTCTAAAACTTTTATTTATATGCATGTGATCTTACTACACATTCTTTTCTGTAATTTTTTTTTCACTCAGAATGAGTTACAGACATTTCCTATGTAATTATGGATCAACTTCACCCCCTATATAGCCATTCTTAATGGCTCCATCACGTTGCCAGTCCACCCCAACAGAATTTATTTCCAATTTGTCACTATTAACAGACTAATGCTGAAAATTCTTCTACTTGCCTTCCCCCGCCCCCAAATAAGTTAAATATTTCCTTAAGAGATAATCTTACAGGAGGGATGGGGGAATAGCTAATATTTTGATGTATGTATCTGTCCAACTACTCTCCAGAAACTGACATGTTAACTATGAATAATGCTTAAATGACACTACATACCAGAACTGTCTAAACAACTAAGATATATTAACTCATTTTGAGAAATCTATGTGGTATGTATCATCATGCCCATTTTTAGACCAGGAAACGGAGCCCCAGAAAGGATAACCTGCCTAAGGCCACCTCATTAGAAAGAGATGGTTACACAATCCAGATTTTTTAAAAAATTTATTTGACAGAGATCACAAGTAGGCAGAGAGGCAGGCAGAGAGAGAGGAAGGGAAGCAGGCTCCCCGATAAGCAGAGAGCCCGATGCGGGCTCGATCCCAGGACCCTGGGATCATGACCTGAGCCGAAGGCAGAGGCTTTAACCCACTGAGCCACCCAGGCGCCCCTACAGAATCCAGATTTTTAATCAAAGGACTGGAGATTGCATTCGTATAATACCAAGGAGGGTCATTAGGTAGATGGTGGCGGGAGAATTGGTTTTTTTCCCCTTTTCCCATCAATCAGGGACAGCAGGCTGGAGTCACCTAAGGGATGCGCCATGATTTTTACCTCAGGAATGTGCTTCCTTTCCATTAAAAAATGGTCATGACATCAGTGTAACACGGACTTAGGCTTTTTTTTTTTTTCCCCTCTAGTAATGTTGCTGGAGTTTTTACTTGTCTTTAAATTCTGCCTGATTCCCACAAGAGACTCCCCTTTCTTTTAAATGGCTCTCCAGTGGAAATGTCTTGATAACAGAGATTTGAAACCTAAATTCCTTAAAAGGCAGTATAACCTAGTAGGGTTAGAAATAAATTAAATACTCAGAAAAAAACAGTTCAAAAGATGCATAAATTCCAACACCATGAAAGGAGGGAGTAACTATCCCCTAGGAAAACCCTCAAGGAAACAAACAAAAACCTCGGACCACTTAAGACGATAAAGTAGGTCAATCTCCACTAATAAACGTTCTGTTTCTGAAATTCGCATCGCATTTCCACTCACTGATAATGAGCACCAATGGGACACTGGCATATCGGAGCGTCTAGAATCCATGTGAGCAGATGGTTTCGCCATCTGCGGCTCCCCATTATTCCTCCACAGTAGTTAAGGATGTTAGAAGCCCACAGCAGCAACATCTCTGTCCTACACCTGCTAGCATGAGTACACGATCCCAAAGTGGTCATCTAGAAACCAAGAGGGCTCCCCAAAAGGCTGACTTAGAATTATTCGAATCATGAGTTAACTGACAGAATCGCAGACTCTTTCGGAGCTGACTCTGAATTCACCCGAGAGAAACTAAACAGAGACTGGGATCCTTCCCCCTCCTCTATGTTCTCTCTGCAGTCCTACAGCAAATATTTGCATCTCGCTTACCCTCTTGAGACCTGTATGAACTCATTCATCCTGACAACGGCCCAGAGTGGCTACGCGGCGCGCTCGGGGTCACACAGCCCGCAACAGCCGGGGCGGGCTGGGGCTCTGGGTCTGGGTCTGCACCCAGAGCGTCCCGGTAACGCCGGTAAGAGCGCCTGGGCTGGGCTGGGCCCAAGGGGCGCCAGGAAAGGGACGGGACCATCCTCAACCTCCCTCGCCGTCGTTTCTACAACGGGCATTTACATAATTCCTGGAAGTCCGCGTCCCACCTAGTTTTTGAAAGTTCCACCACATTTAAAGTGCTTCTGGAAGGCCCCGTTCCCTTTCGCAGACAACTCTTCGGTCTGATTCCAGGGCTGGGTTTTGATATTTCGGTTCTCATCAGTGGGAATGCCACAGGACAGGTGGTGACCCCGGCCGAGCCGCACGCAGGCCGGCCTGAGGACAGCGGGCCCAGATCGCGGGAGCCCTGACCCTGACCCTCTCAGGTCGCCCCCGGCCGGAGCCTCCGCCAGGGATCAAGGTGCTCCGCGCGGCTCCCACGCAGCTCCCGGCCTCGGCTCCCGCCCGGCCCGCCGCCGCCCCTCCGCCCCGGGTCCGCGCCCAGCCCCGGGGCTCCCCGTCCCCGCCGCGCCACGCTCCCCTGGGGGGGCTTCGGGAGCCCCGCCGACGCGCCTCCCCTCCGCACGCGCCCGGAGTCCGGCAGGGCCCCGCACCCTCGCGCCGGCCGGGCCCGCCATCCCCCACCCCAGCTCCGCCTGAGGCCGAAGCCCTCCCCGCCGGGACCTCCCAGGCGGCCTCCCGACACCAGGAAGCCGGCGCCTACCCAGCACCAGGCGAGCCATGCCGAGCGCCCCGGCCGTCGTGCAGTCGCGCCGTCGCCTGAGCTCCGCTCGCCGCGCCCCCGCCGCCCCACGTCCCGCCCTCGGCCTGTGAGGCAGGCGCCGGGCGGCGCGGCGGGGACGGGCCGGAAGGCGCTCGCCAAGCCGTGGCCGCGGCTCATTGGTCCTGGCGGGCTTCGCTCATTCGTACAGCCAATGGGAGGCGGCCGGGTAGAGGTTCCCGGTTTGATTTTTTATTGGGGGCGGAGCGAGCGGCGGAAGGAGGGACTTGCTGGGGGCGGGGCGGACGAGCCTCTCCTTTTTCCGTGGCCCCCAGGTCCTCCGCACCCCGAACTGGGTTTTCAGTGCTTCCTGTCCCTCCGGTAGAGTCTGGCTTTTGGTCCTTGTTATCTTAAGGGTCTTTATTCTCTTTTTCCCTCCCCGGCCTCTAGCGATCCCCTTTTCCACCCGTCACTCATCCCTTGCCCCTCCACTCCCCACCCCTTACTCTCTTTGTCTTGGGGGGGGGGGGGTAACTTTGTTTTAGGCCCTCAGTACATCTAGGAGCTAATTAAACAACATATTAATTCTTCTTTTCTAATCTTTCAGTCAAATGCTTGCTAAGCACGTACTGTATACACCCTAAGTGAACATGTACTTATTTTGTTGAATTACTTGAAAAGTTCCCATGTCCGGGACACCTGACTACAAAACCTTTTCGCAATAGATCAGGTTCTCTGTGGAAGCCCGCGGGCCTTCAGCCTCAGAGCTCCTCAGTACGAGGGTTCCGTCCTTGCCCTGTGAGGGGCCTTAGCAATCCATCAGTGATCATGTGAGTTGCAAAATTTGCAGAAGTTTTAAGCGTAGCAGACTAAGATCCCATATCTTTCCCCTCTGATTTCTCGTCCTTTGTTTGGAGTGGACTTGAGCATTTTGATTTTGTGTTAGTAATGGTTTGTTTCTCTGTAGTGCTTAGTGCCTAAGGTAGCTGCGATTCTGGCCGAAGCATTTAGCATTAAGCGGACTCCAGGAGTGGTGAGGGCCTGTAGGGCTTCCTGCAGGAAGTGGAACTACAGCTGAGTCTGAAAGATTTCCCAGGCGAACAGAAAGTCATTCAGGCATAGGAAGGTAAGGGAGTGAAGAAGGCCCAGCAGGGGGAACTGACACCAGTGGAAATATAATGTCAGCCACGACCATATACGAAATTTAAACATTTCTAGCAGCCGGGATGCCTGGGTGGCTCAGTGGGTCCTGGGATCGAGTCTCATGCTGGGCTCTCTGCTCAGCCTCTCCTGCCTGCTTCCCCTGCTTGTGCTCTCTCTCTCTGATAAATTGGGAAGATCTTTTTAAAAAACTTTCTAGTAGCCACATGAGAAAGGTAAAAAGAACATCTGAAGCCAATACAACACTGTATGTTAATCACACTGGAATTAAAATTAAAAATTAAAAAAAAAAGAAAAACAGATTAAATTTAATAATAGAGTTTAACCCCTAATACCCCCAATGTTATCATTTCAACATATGATCATATAAAAATGATTAATGAGCTATTTTACTTGTTTTTTCATGCCAAGTCTTTGAAACCCAGAGTACATTTGATACTTAGAGCATGTCTCAGGTTAGATTGGCCGCATTTCAAATGGTTAATAACAACCGCTAGCTAATGGCTACTGTATTGGACAGCACAATTCTAGAACCTTCGAGTGCTTGACTGGTTCTTCTCCAGTTGAGTGACTGAAGAGCAAAGCGGGAAAAATCTAGCTAGGCACTGAAGGCCTCATGTATCCTGGAGGCTATGGGGAGAACAGAAGAATTTAGAGAACACAGATTCAGCCATCAGAAGATGGATTTATCTAGAACATTCTGTCTCTTCTTAAACAAAGGCTTAGATCTGTTCACTATTCACGTACTCATTAACTCATCCTGTCCCTCACTCATTCCACTCATTCCCTTGACAAGTATTTCCTGAATGTCCATTTATTTCAGGCATGGTCCCGGGTTCCGGGGGTTACTCCAGTGATTAATAGATGTTCCTGGCGGTGTAGACGCTCACAGTCCAATGAAGGAAGCAGGTCAGTAAAAAGCTACAGTGAAGGAATATCCAGAAAGTTCCATGAGATCACATAGTAAGTAAGCAGTTTGTTCTGTTTGAGGGAGTCTGATGTTGAAGAGGCTTCCTGCCACGGCAGGAAGGCTGGAGGGGGTGATGCAGGCAAGGGCAGGCTCCTGAACAAAGGCACAGAAGCAGAAAAGTACGGAGTGTGCAGTCAGTTGCGGGCAGCGGTCCGTAGTGGGGCTGTTGAGACTAGTCTCAAAAGCTGTACTAAGCCACAGAGACAGTGAACACAGCGGGTCAGTTTTGGGTTGTTGTTGTTTTTTTTTTTTTAAAGCAACACTGGGTTTTAAGAACAAAAATGTCAAAACATTTTACATGATTAGATTCCTTGAATTCTAGAACTTTGGGTGCATATTCAGCATTATTCTTTAGGTACTCAGTCAATAAGAACGGAGTGTTCCAGAGTTAGGTGACCAAGATTTGAGACAGTTCCAGAAAGTCCCGTTGGCCTTGGTCGGAAGCTGAGCCAGTCAAGCCCCAGCGCCGGGCTATGGTTCCCGAAAAGACTCATGGGGCAACAATAATATTTTCTGAAGGCTCCTCCGTAGTGTCTTGATCACCAACCAGAAGTGAATAAACCAGAGGATTTAAGGAGGAGGAAAGGACAGTCCAGGACCTTGACTTTTTCCCCTCTAGGGCAATGAACAGAATTAGTAACTCAGATTTCCACCACCTTTCATATAATTAATAATAATAACAATAATAAGTAACATATGATAGCTTTACACGTCCTTCCCCGGATTTTTTAAAGCAGGGTCTGGAGTGGAGATGTTGGTGAATAAACTGGAAATTTCTTTTTCTTCTATTTCCCTATCATTTCTGCTCTTCCCCAGCTGGGTTACTGTGGCTGCTGCCTGTCTCCCCTTGTCCCTCACCCTGACTTCTGAAAACACCCCTTCCACCCAGAAAGGAGAGGAGACAAAGGCAGATGGGGCTGGGTTAGAATGAATACGTTGGGGGGACTGTCATGTCGTTATACTTGCTCAGAAGTGAATGCAATGAAAGCCCCGAGGAAGGAACTGGATTATCACCTGACCCCGCCTCCCCTGACAGTGGCTGGAGGATTTTACCAGTCAGGGAGGGAGAAGTCCGTATTGCACCCCTGCCCCCCCCCCCCCCCCCCCCCCCCCCCCCCCCCCCCCCCCCCCCCCCCCCCCCCCCCCCCCCCCCCCCCCCCCGTTTTCTATTGCACGCCCCTGGCTTTTCTCCTTCTCAGCAATTGTGTTACTTTCTCCTGGCCATTGTGACAAGTTAGCACTAGCTTAGTGGCTTCCGTGATGCAAATTTATTATCTCAGGGTTCTGTAGGTCAGAAGTACAGCCCGGGGCCTCCCTGCGTGGCCATCAGGGGTTCCTCTGGGCTGGGCTCCTTCCTGGAGGCCAGGAGAGAGTACCTGCTTCCTTAGCTTCCTACATTCCTTGCTTCCTGGTCCCTGCTCCATCTGCAAAGCCACGGATTATGTCCGGCTGAGTCTTCTTCATGTCCCATCTCTCTGTTTTCTCTCTCCTGCTTCCCTCCCCCACTTTTAAGGACCCTTGTGACTACAAGGACCCATCCAAATAATTCAGGATAATCTCCCTATTTAATTAAGGTCACTTGATCAGCAACCCTTCCTTCCATCTGCAAACAGGATTCCCCTTGGATATGTGATGTAGCATATTCACCAGTTCTAGGGGTTGGGACATGAACGAATTCTGGGGCCTGTTATCCATTGGTGACTCCCCCAGGGCACTCAGTGAATACCGTGGAGTGAAGGAATGAAGGACCCTCCACGGCAGGCATTACCAGGACTCTTCCCTATGGCAGACAGGTCTCAGAGAGGTGAACCAACTCACCCAAGCTCACAGAGCTTTGGCTCTTGGAATCTGTGATCGTCAGGATGGACTAGTCTATCCCGTAGTAACACACTACCCCTCATCTGAGCAGCTCACAACAATAAAGGAATGAAGGAAAATACTGGAGACTGGGCCACTTAAACCACAGAAATTTCTTGTCCCCCAGTTCTGGAGGCTGGAAGTTCCAGATCACTGGGCTAGTGGGGTTGCTTCCTCCTGAGGCCTCTCTCAGATTCGTAGGCGGCCATCTTCTCACGGGTTCTCATGTGGCCTTTGGTCTGTGTAAGCCTCACTGCTGTCTCCCTTTCTCCTTGTGAGGATGCTAGTTGTATTGGATTAGGGCCCCACCTTATGACTTTGTTGGACCTTAATTATCTCCAAAAAGGCCCTATATCTAAATTCAGTCACACTGGAGGTCAGCGCTTTACCAAGTGACATTTGAGGGAACACTAGTTGGTAATAGTGACGTGTCCCTTCCTCTTGTGGAAGAACATCTTGGGGGTGGAAAGTGGAACATTTTGCAGAAAATATATATAATCTCCCCTTCCCCTGATTCTAACCCAGCCTCTCCACACCAGAGTCCAACAAGGAGCCTTTCCTCAGGGCTCTCCTGCAATGGATCAGGATCACGTGCTCACTGAGGAGAGAGGCTCGCCTCCTTCCTCTTGGAACGTTCCATGCTGCCTGGTTGGTGGCTTACACCTTGTTGCTCAGCGTCTTCCTCAGATGTGTGTACGTTATTATTTTATTAGGGTGAGCATTAGCACCCCTTGCCAATCATGGCCGCCAACCAGGGAACTCTGCCTCAGGTCGGAGGCTGTGTGGAGAGCTCACATGGATCATTTCAGTGAAGCCTGGGAGCAATCTTGTGCTGAAGAATGGCGGGGTCCCAGTTCTCAGTCATGGGACCGAATCAGGAAGGTTGAGTGACTTGCCTTGAGGACACACAGATAAGAAGAAGAGTAGAGATTTCCCCCCAGGCCTGTCTGCCCCCAGGCCACACTCCATGCTACCCTGCCTCTCCCCTGGGGCACCCGCTGGTCTAGGAGAGTCTGGTCCCCTGGACACTGCCTCCATGGCCCACCAGGTCTGGCCTCATCCCTGGCTCCCTTACTCTTCCACTTTCCTTGGCATTCCAGAACTCTCACACCTTCCTGACCTTGTGGGTATGGCAGGCTCTGCTGGGGCTTCCTTCTCCCCTCGTTGCTTGGCCATTCTATACATTCCTCCAGACTAACTCGGCTCAGAAATTATTCTTCGCTGTAGACCCATTAGGATGGCAACAATTTAAAAAATGGAAAATACTCAGAGTTGGTAAGGATGGGGAGAAACTGGAACCCTCGTGCTCTGCTGGTGGAAGCAGTGGGAGGTTCCAAAGACTGTCTACACATATACCGTATGACCCGGCAATTCTCTTCCTAAGTAGATACCCTGAAGAACTGAAAGCTGGAGTGAGGGGGTGCCGGGGTGGCTCAGTCAATGAAGCGTCTGACTCTTGATTGGGGCTCAGGTCATGATCTCAGGGTCGTGAGATCGAGCCCCATATCAGGAGCCAGGCTGGACATGGAGCCTGCTTGAGATTCTCTTCCTCTCCCTCTGCCCCTCCCCTGCACTCGCTCACTCTCTTAAAAAAAAAAAAAAAAAAAAAGGTTGGAAGCTGGGACTTACACAGATACGTTGATGTTCATTGCAACATTATTCTCGGGACTCCCCACGTGTCCACGGATGGATGAATGGATACACCAACTGTGGTATATCCGTACATGGGAGTAATTTTCAGCCTTACAAAGGGATGAATTTCTGACACATGCTATAATATGGCTGAATCTCGGAAGCATATGTGCTAACATATATATGGTATATGTATTAAATACACCAGACACAAAAGGATAAATATTATATGCTTCCACTTCTATGAAATACCTAGATTAGTCAAATCTATAAAGACACGAAGTAGAATAGAAGTTTCCAGAGGCTGGGGGAGGGAGCGATGGGGAACTGACATTTAACGGGGACAGACTTTTTGTTTGGGAAGATGAGAAAGTTCTGGATGTGGCTGGTGGTTATGGCGGCACAAGAGTGTGAAGGTGCTTAATGCCACTGACTTGAATACGTGAAAATAATTCAAGTGTAAATGTTATTTCATGTGAACGTTAGCAACATAATCACACCCGAGAAGAAGGTGTTCCTGCGGGCTCGCCCGGTGTGTGGGGGTTCTCTGGATCAGAATAATGTCCTATTTTGTTCTCTGCTTCTCTTCTGGCGGAGAGCCCCGCAAGGTCAGTGATGGTGTGTGGCCCGTACCTGACATCATTAGGCTCCTGATATGTGTTTTATTTTAGTGCAAAAAGAAGCGAGTGGCCCTCATCCTGGAGTATTTCTGGAAGCGTCCACGGGCACAGTGTTCTCTGCAGGCGCCCCTCTGGGGAGGCCGCGTGCATCGGGCAGCCCTGGAGAACAGCAGGTGCTCGCAGGGAGTATCCATCTCGCCTCTGTTTCTCCAAGAGCATCAGGCAAATTGGGACAGAGAGCCACGGGTCCTGGAAGCCCGCCGTTCTGAGAAGAGCCTTTGGGTGGGCATTACTGTCCCGACACAGGGCCTGGAGAGGCTGGGGTCCGCGTTCGGGCGGGAAGACCCAACCCCCCGCCGTCCTTGCCTACAGGTGTCTGTGTGGCCGCAGGTGCCGCCTGGCGGAGAAGGGAGGCATTGCGCCCGAACCTGGAGGGCAGGGACGTGAGCGCGCCCCCTGCAGGTGACGGGGGTCAAATCCGCAAAGGCCTCCTACTCCCGGCGAAATGTGTAGAAAGCACAGGGGTCCGTAAGCTTCAATGCGGAGATTTTGGATGGACGACTAACAGCCCCTCTTGTGCATGTCCCACCCCTTATTTACCTGGTCCTCTTGGTGGGCCATTTTGTTGGCTCCTCTTTTACCTCCGCTGCTACAGGAGGGGCTGCCCTGACCTCGGTACTCGGTGTCCGTACCTGCTTAGAATCACATCTGGCTTAAAAGGAACAGAGCACTGAAGGGTGAGCGCAGGCGTTGCCCCAGTGGCCGGAGGGCGGGGATGTGCCTGCCTTCGGGCAGCCTGGAGGAGGAGAGCCGTGGGTCACCCCGATCCCTCCGTGCGCCCGCCTTGTTGCCTTGTTCTTCCTTCTGCTCGGTTCTCCCGGTGGAAGGTGGCCACCGCAGTAGTCGCTAGGGCTACCACACAGAAGGCAGCAGAAACGCTTCGTCTCACAGTCCTGGGGACCAGAGGTCTGAAATCAAGGCCGCTGAGGGTGGTGCTCCCTCTGAGACCCGCAGGGCATCCTCCCTTGCCTCTTCCGGCTTCTGGTGACTTCCTGGGGCTCCTACGTGGTCGGTGCATCACTCCCATCTGCCTCCCCGCTCACACGGCCTTCTCCCCAAGTCTGTGCATCTCCTCTTCCTTTGTTTCTTGAATGTTTTATTTATTATTTATTTTAGGAAGAGGGCATGAGCTGGAGAGAAGGGGGGAGCAGAGGGAGAGGGAGAAGCAGACTTCTGGTGAACAGGAAACTCGATCCCAGGACCCCGAGATCATGACCTGAGCCGCAGGCAGACGCTTAACTGGCTGAGCCACCCAGACACCCTGTGTATCTCGTTTTCTTGAAAGGACTCCAATTGAGTTGCTCTAAGGGCCCACCGTACCCCAGTATGGTCTCATCTGAACTAATCATAGCTGCAAAAACTATTGCCAAATAAGTTCATGTTCTGAGGTAGTTGGCGGTTAGGACTTCAACATATCTTTCTTGGGGGCAAGATTTGAATAAACTCAGATTTATATGTCAAATCCCAACTTCGGGGACAGAATCTTGATAGGTGCAGGTCATGTGCCCAGTCCCATTCCTGACGCCTGTGGGATGGAACTGGGTTGCCGAAGCATGACTGAAGAGACCAGCCCCCCAACCCTGGGATGGAGAGAGACAGGCGGTGTCCAGACAAAGAGGAGAGGCCATTGGTGTCCACTGCAGACATCCTGGAATATCCATTTATTTTATTAAAAAAAATATTTTGTTATTTTTAATTTTTATTTTTAATTTATTTTTATTTTAATTTTTATTCTGATATAGTTAACGTAGTGTGTTATATTAGTTTCAGGAATACAATATAGTGATTCAGCCTTTCTGTACATTCCCCAGTGCTCATCAGGACAAGGGCTCTCCTTCAGCCCATCCCATTTCCCCCTCCCCCACCCACCTCCCCTTGTGGAACCACCTGTTTGTTCTTAGCAGTTAAGAGTCTGTTTCTTGGCTTGTCTTTCTCCTTTATTCCCTTGGCTTGTTTGTTCTGTTTCTTCGGTTCCACATATGAGTGTAATCATACAGGATTTGTCTTTTTCTGGTTGATTTATTCTGTTTCGCACAGTACTCTCTAGCTCCATCCATGTTGTTGCAAGTGGTTAAGACTTCATTCTTTTTATGGCTGAGTAATATTCCATTGAATGTATATATATCACGCCTTCTTTTTTTTTTAGAATTTTTAAAAAAGATTTTATTTACTTATATGACAGATAGAGATCACAAGTAGGCAGAGAGGCAGGCAGAGAGAGAGAGAGAAGAGGATGCCGGCTCCCCGCCAAGCAGAGAGCCCGATGCGGGGCTTGATCCCAGGACCCTGGGACCACCACCGGCCCGAAGGCAGAGGTTTTAACCCACTGAGCCACCCAGGTGCCCCTATATCATGCCTTCTTTAGCCACTCATCTGTCCATGGACACTTGGGTTGCTTCTATAATGTGGCTATTGTAAATAATGCTGTTATCAACATTGGGGTTCATGTATCCCTTTGCATTTTTTGGGGGGGTAAAAAACCTCATAGTGCAATTACTGAATCATAGGGCAGCTCTATTTTCAACTTTTTGAGGAACCTCCACACTCTTCCACAGTGGCTGCACTTGTTTGTATCCCCACCAACAGTGCAAGGGAATATCAGTTTTTAAAAATCGCATCTCTTGACTATTTCCTTGGGCTTCCCTCTTAGTGACTCACAAGCCCCTCTCCCTCCCCATGTGTTATTATTAAAAATGTCAAACACCTAGAAATATCAGAAGACTTTTTCAGTAAACGTTCACAACCCACCCCACCCCCCACCCCAAGTTCTACAATCACGGTTTATTGATTTGCCATCTCTTGGTCACTCCAAGATTCAGGAAGAGACGGAAACTGTCATTAGCTAAACAGCGATAGAACCCAGACTCAAGGCGAGGGGACACAGACCCACG
Source organism: Mellivora capensis (assembly GCA_004024625.1). Lineage (NCBI taxonomy): Eukaryota > Metazoa > Chordata > Mammalia > Carnivora > Mustelidae > Mellivora > Mellivora capensis. The sequence goes on along the minus strand of PISX010024773.1, from coordinate 12,696 downwards.
TCTCCTCGAGAAGAGTACCAAAGAATTTTATGGCCATGTTTTATTTATTTTTTTTTTAAGATTTTATTTATTTATTTTTCAGAGAGAGAGGGAGAGAAAGAGAGCGAGCACAGGCAGACAGAGTGGCAGGCAGAGACAGAGAGAGAAGCAGGCGCTCTGCCGAGCAAGGAGCCCGATGTGGGACTCAATCCCAGGACACTGGGATCATGACCTGAGCCGAAGGCAGCCGCTTAACCAACTGAGCCATCCAGGCGTCCCTATGGCCATGTTTTAAAAGCGCCTGCAGGGGTTTGTGTTATTAAAGAGTTGGAAGTCAATTCGCAGATTGGAATGCTCTTTTCTCCCTTTGGTGCTGTCAAAGTACCAGTCATCCTTTTCATCCCTGCAGAAATCTGCCTTAGGCCCCACCCCCACCTGTTTCCTCTCAGGTGAAATTCTCTTGCTTCCTGTTCTCTACCTTCGCCCTGCAAGCAGGTGGAGGGCAAGACTGAGTTCATCGATATTCACTGCTCCTGTGGCCAGACGGAATGCCCCTTACAAGGCGGGCACCCCAATAACTGAGTGCTGGACAAGCGAATGTAAGTGAGAGGTTGAGGAGGGTAGAGAGAAAAGGAAGAGGGCTCAGGGCAGGCCAGGTCTCTAGCGGAGGGGGGCGGGGGGGGGGGCCCCTGGCTGTGCAGGTGGGTGTCACCTCCTATTCAGCGATATCTGAATCGATGTTCCCCCAACGACCAGAAAATGAGAGGGCTTTTCCCTCGTCAGGGTCTTAAGTATTTCTGTGGCTCAAAGATCCGAGCTGAGGGCAGTAATAAGCGATCTTTAGTGTTGTTCAGCAAACACAGATAACTGGGTGTATGTTCCTCCTCCAGGAAGCCTTCCTAGAGAGGCATTTCAGAGACCAATGCGATCTCTACCCAATATGCCACCCGACAAGTGAGACAGGCAGCTCAGCGGCTGACCCAGTGGCCTTTGGTTATATGTTCGGGCCTGGCTTTCCCTTGCTAAATGATTTGCGAGGCTTCTAGACAAAGCTAAAGCCAAAGAGTGAGGGGCTTTATGAGACCAGGCCCTGCCCCTCGCGGCCACTGTTCAAGCAAGATGTGGCCTGAGCCTTTGTTGTTAGACCTTGCTCTTTTTTTTGTTGTTGTAGTTAAGATTTTTATTTATTTATTTATTTGTGTGTGTGTGTGTGTGTGTGAGAGAGAGAGAGAGAGAGAGATGGAGATAGAGCACGAGCAGGAGGACGGGGGGCAGAGGGAGAAGCAGGCTCCCCACTGAACAAGGAGCCCGATGCAGGACTCGATCCCAGGACTCTGAGATCATGACCTGAGCTGAAGGTGGTCACTTAAGGAACTGAGCCACCCAGGTGCCCTACATGTAGCTCTTGTAGCAAATCTCAGGAGACTGATGGTGAGCAGAGCTTCGTGGGCACAGATGATGGCTCTCCTTTCCCAGCCGGCCCAGGTGGCTGGTCTCTAGCTGGAGCTGCTCTGTAGGCAATGGGCTGTTTTTATGCCCTGCCACCCATGACCCGTCGGGGCTGATCTTGGAATACCCCAGGGTCTCGGCATGGCTCATGTCCATCCTGTCTGTGGTGAGACTGTGATGGGTAGCATGCTGTGAAGCACTTCTCCAGAGCAGAGATGGTCTGAACAAGTCACCTTGCTCAGTTTTTCTTAGGTTTCAGAGGTTAAAGGTTTGATGCCAAAAAAAGCAAAGGGGATTCTTGGCTGCCCTATCCAAATGTCTTCCAGGTCCCTTCTGGGCCATGAAGTCCCCAGAGCCCTGTCTGTTGGAGACCCTCCATGGTGGCCCCCAGGACCGCTGGCTCCTGCAGCCTCAGGAATGTCCCACATCCCTTGTCCCCTCCTGATTGAGTAGTTTGGTCCCTCCTTCTTCTGCAAGTTCTCAGTGCCTCGCCTCCCACGCCGGAGATTGCCTATGATTTGGCCCAAAGCCAGCAGACCAAGGATGTTGACTTTCTGCTCTCCAAACAAAAGGTCCTATAGTTACCAGGATCTGCCCTCATTAGCAGGCACAAGGGATTATTAACAATTTTTTTTTCTTTTCACAGAATCATCAGCAAATCCTGCCAGATTTGAAGCCTCAGTAGTATTCCGCCTCTTGTTCCACATGGACCCAGACCGGGCCGGGTTTCAGCAGCTCAGGCCTCAACTACCACAGCAGCCCCTGGCTTCCACATTCTTTTGATTCTCTTCCATTCCTTCCTTTCCCAGAACTTTCTAGAGCTTTCTAGAGGTTGAGAGAGGCCCGGCCCCCTTCCTTAGTTTATTTTTTGATGTACTAAAAACCAAAGACATTTCAAGGTCAGGTTACAAGATTATGGTGCATTGTACATGTTTGCTTTTCACAGTATTAATGTTTTATTTTTTTTAATGATTCTATTTATTTATTTGAGAGAAAAAGAGGGAGAGCATGAGCAGGGGGGAGAAGCAGAGGGAGAGGGAGAAGCAGACCCCTGTTGAGCAGGGAGCCAGACACGGGGCTCGATCCCAGGACCCTGGTTCATGACCTGAGCTGAAGGCACACACTTAATCGACTGAAGCCACCCAGGCACCCAGTATTAATGCTTCAAATGTGAAAAATATAATGCTTTCCAGTTGCGCTAGGTACAAGATAACTGTAGAATTAAAAATAATATAGTATATTCCAAATGGTGTGACCTGGTGATGGGACACAGGTCCAAAGTAGTTTCATGACTATCCCCCGTTTTTTTACAGTACAACATTCATTTATTTCTTTTTTTTTAAATTAACATATATGATTTTCTTCAGCTGCCCTCCCCCTTTTTTTTCCCTTGCCAGCATGTCCTTTGAATGTTGACTCCTATTTGAAGATAACCTTGAAAGTCTGACTGTGGATTCCTTCAAGAACTAGAAGCTGGGCTTTCCGGCCACCCACCAGGGCACAAAGCAAGCTTCAGCGGCCGAGGTGGCTGCTCTGTGAGGTCCAGAAGCCTTCCTCAGGCCTCCTGCCCCACCCTGCGTGCGCCAGCCCCCCTGGGGAGCCTCAGGTCTTAAGGGAACACTTTGCTCTCTGGCTGTCTATGCCTAGAATGCCCGACCGCCATCCTGCCCTTGACTGGATCCCATTCACCCTCTAAGGTCTAAGACCATGTGTTTACCCTTCCAGGAGTGTCCCCACGTCTGCCCCTAGGAAGGTTGAGGGACCCTCCTCCCGCTGCAGACTCAGCCTGTATCCTGTGCCGCTGACTTCTTACCACGATGTGCAGCACGGTTAGTCTGTGTCTGCCCTCCGCCAGGGCTCTGTGAGCAGCTCAAAGACAAGGGCCATGACTTGGTCATGGTTGCGTCCCGGCTTCTAGCAGGAGCCCAGGGAAATGGATGAATGAGTGAAGGTTCCGGCGAATACAGGTAAAAAGTGAATGAAATGCCACAGGGCTCTGTGCCTTATCAGTTCTCCGTTTGTTCTGGCCTAGACGATTTTGTTGGAGCTGGTGGAACGTGGTGAATTTGGGAGGAGACCGCAGTTCCCGCCCAAGGCCAAAGTCCTCTTCCTCTTTCCTGCCTGCGTGGTCTTACGCTCACCTGCGTGTAATCAGAAGGACCACCAGGTGGCGCTAAGTGCCCGTGGGGGACAGTTGCAATCCGCCTCTTCTGCAGGGCCTGGAGAGTCCCTTCCAATGTTCCAAGAGACTGAAGATTCTTCTAGATTGTTTTCTTGGAGTATCCATGAGCTCACTCTAAAACCCCAAATCTAGCCCATGGAGGAAAAGAAATTTTTTATTTAAAGATATTTAAATTTAAATTTAAAGATATTTAAATTCAGCCGAAGGCAGAAACTAGTCCAACATTAGTCCAAGTGTGCAGAGCACAGCCTGAGCTCAGGGCTATAGTCAGCTGCACTGCTCCTGAACGGGTCTTTGGTCGCCCCTGTGGTAGCCGCGAGGCCCCCCGAGCGGGCATGGCCATGCCTCTAGACACACGGGAAGTCTGCCTTCACAGAACACACTAGAACCTAGGGCCACGACCCAGCATTACCTTGGCTGGCTGGTTGTTAGGAGGCGAGCAGGTATGGTGGCGTGGTCTTCTCCGGGCGGGGGGGCCTGAATCACTCGGAGCCGCTCTCTAGGAGAACGTCTTGTTGCACCAGACCTGAGCCCGTGGCCCCATTTCTTCTAGTCAGTAACGACTCCTTCCCCGCAGGCACTAGCCTCTGCTGTCCCTGAGCTATGGTGGGGGGTAGGAGGGGGCTCCTTCCCAACTTGCTTAACCCGGGGGGTCCTTCTGGAAGTGAAGGGGACACCACCATGCTTCCCGTTCTCGCTGAAACCATCCCGCACACCGATTTCTTTCTTTCCGGGACTCCTTGCACTCGCGGCAGCCTGGGTGGGTTTCGCCCTTGATCCTGGCTGCCGCAGATGAACTCACTGTGAAAAGCAAACATGAACTCACAGTGACAACGATGAGAATTAGGCTTACATCTGGACAGACAGGCTTCCCGTTGTTCCTCTGTGATCCCCCAGCCCGTGCCCACTTTAACCTTCCCCCGCCCCCCGCGCCCTCCACCTGGCCAGGCCCACAGCTCTGCCCTCCCCCAGGGAACCTACTTGTATCAGAGTCTGTGGGAATGGCACCCGCTTGGCTTGTGGGGGCCCCTGGACCGGGCCTTCCCCCGCCTGCAGAGCTACTCAGCGTGCTGAGAAGACACTGCGTGGTTGTGCTGCCCGCAGAGAGGGTGCCAGCTCCTTCTGGATGGAAAGCCTCCCGGGGCATGGCGGCCACAGGCTCTCAGCTTCCAGCTTCGGAGTCCGTGTTTTTATCTGACGGCCGAGACACAGGGCACAGAGGGATCCTCGGCAGGCCTCTCCATGGCCTGGATGGGATGTGTCACCAGCGGCTGATTCGGGTACGCTAAGTGGCCTTCCGATCACACCCAGCCCGGTGCCTGTGGTCAGGCCACTGCAGAAGGGACACACGCCAGCTCGGGCGGGCCTCCAGACTTAATCTGGCCCCGGGGTTAACTCATGCCTGAGGGCAGGCCCCCCCGAGATACAGGGTCCCCTCCCCACTGCCACCTACTCTCTTCTTTGGGCCCGCGGCTGGCCACAGCTGCCACCACCTTCTCTCGTTCTAGAATTCCTGGGGCCAGGATGCCTGGAGGCAGTTTCTCAGGGCTCCTTCTCTGTTATTTCTCTGCCCTTAGATGCACCACCTCCCCCACCCCCCACCACCCCTGGGGGTTTTCAGTCAGTCCTACCGGTGAGCAAGGAACCGCACAGACCAGGGGAGTGGTCCTCAGAGGGCCCTGACTTTGGCCTGGCCAGCAATCTGCTCAGAACATTTCTGAGCCCCTTCCCAGAAGTTTCCCGAATGCCAGTATACTTGGTACAGGCCCTTTAAGCCCCTTGAATTAGGACACATTGTTCTCATTCTGATAACAGATTGGAGCTTCTGCAGGGCCGGCCTGGGGGCTCCCGCCCAAATGTGTTCCCGGGGGAGCTTCTGCACACAGCAGCTTCGCCCGTGGTATTGTGAAGTGAGTGGGTACGGGAGTCGAGGCTGGACGGTTAGAGCACGTCCCCAGGCCTAGAAGCCACGAAGTGTCTTGAAGCACAGCTCGAGGGGTACCAGGGTCCCCGAGCAGGAGCCAGGGTCTCTTATTGGAGGCTGTGGGTTCTCATTATAGACACTCTCTCCTTTTCCTGGTCCTCGCCGCTGCTTCTCTCTCTATTTCACTTATCATTTGTTGATGCCACAAGGAAATGGAATTCTAAAATAAATTCCTCTCCCTTCCCCAACCCCCAAACTTCTGAAGAAGATTTAAGCATCACAAATTTTCTAAACACTGTTGCAAAATCCCAACAGCTTACACAGTGAGCAAAGTGCGGGTCTGAAGAAAAAACCCCAATGAATTTTTATGTTTTCGGTGCCGGCAGCTGCATGATTTCAAAGGGAGGTGGCAACTTGGTGTCCATTCAGGTTTTACTTCTGGGCAGAGATTAGAGAGAAGAAATCTTGAGCTGAATCAAAGGGAAGCTCTATTTCTATGTGGGCCACGGATGTTGCCCACAGCAGTGAGTTTTGGAGAGAAACAGACGCTCAGTGGCAAGGGAACATTCTGGAACCTTCTAGATGTCTGTGCCTCTTCCCTTCTCTTTGGACATTGGTGTCTGGCATGCAGTGTACATTCAGCACGTGTTTGTTGGATGAACTAATTGGATAGCACAGGTTTGTGAATGTCTGAGCCTGGGGCAACAAGAAATTACCGATACTTTTGTGCTGACTATCTCATGTAAGCCTCATCTGCAGTGTGTGACCTGAGCAGGGTTATTTTATCGTAGACATGAGATGGCTGAGATGTTCAGGAACCCCCCAGGATCACAGGGCTGGCAGGGGAGTGAAGCTGATGCCATACCCGAGCCATCAGACTCTTGGGGCATATGTTGCTGACCTGCTGACCCGCGGCGAATGGATGGGACTCTGTTTCCTGACACATCACTGTCTGGCCTCCTTCTTGGGAGTATTCCTTACAGCACACTTTCTCAGCCCTCCTTCTAGAAGCCCCTTGCTGGGTCTGGCTGCCAGAAACTACCAGCAATGCCAGAAATGTCCCCCAGGTGTCGCTGCAGGGAGCACAGGAAGCTGTGCTAGGGGCCCTGAGGCTGGGAAGGAGAGGGGAACAGGGAGCAGGGCGCCTACATATGATGAAAGTCATCCCTGTGCAATCAAGAACATGTTTTCATCAATGGAAAGCAGACCTCTTGGGCCCAGGAGGAAACTGGTGCGGAGCGCTGGCTGGGCTCCCCTCGGAAGTTCGCCTTTGCTTGGCTGCCAGATGGGATGGATGGGGGCTCTGCCCTCAAACAAGTCATGTCCGCAGTGGGCCTGGAAACCCTCAATCCTGCTCCTACCTGAGATGACCCCATTCCCCCAGGTGCCAACTGAGGGAAATGTGTCACTTGAGCCCAGGCCGGGGGCGGGGTGGGTGGGGGTAGGGCAGCTGACTCCTCCCATTTTAGGGAACTTCTTAGAGTTCTGCATTAAATGACCATGGGCATTTCTCTGTCAGTCCTCGGGGACAATAACAACCCAACCTGGCTTCCCACCTTACCTTGCCTAATATGTACCCCGATGTAGGGCAGAATCAAAGAAGCAACATCCTCAGATCTGGTTTTGGAGAGGGAACGCCCTGTATTTTAAAAAGTTGATTGTGTTAAGTAATCTCTGTACCCACCAGGGGGCTTGAACTCTGGACTCTGGACTCAAGGGTCACGTGCTCCATGGTCTGCACCGGCCCCGCGACACGGGAGCTCCTCATCTTACAAGGAATCTTGAGACTTTCCTCACGAAGGGAGCAGAGTGTCCTTTTTGGCCCTGGCTTCCACAGGGAGGCGAGGCTGACTTCAGGCACCCCTCACTGATGGCAGAGGGGGCCTCTGGGGCTGGGCCCTGCTAGCCGGCCTGTGCATTTTGGGGCTGAAAATAGACACGCACAAACAGGGTGTTGTGGGTTGAATTGCTTTCCCCTCAGACTCACATGCTGAAGTCCCACCCCCCAGGCGTCTGTGGATAGGACCTTGTCTGGAAACAGGGTCATTCACTGCAGATGTAACTAGTGAAGATGAGGCCCTAGGGAGGAGGTGGGCCCCTAACCCAATGGGACTGGTGTCCTTGTGAAAAGGGACCCTCACGAGGAGCTGAGTCTGCTGACGCCATGATCTCAGACATCTAGCCTCCAGAGCCGGGAGACCATCAATCCGTTGTTCAAACCGCTTACTTTGTGGCACTTTGCTGTATTGTCCCCAGGAGCCAACTCTCAGGGAGATCGTCTGGAGGACAAATGGACCTGGCTGTGCCTGGGTTGAGTCCACACCTCTCGTCCCTGTTGGCCTAACCTTGCCCCCTGGGCTCGGGGATAGAAGAGAAACACCTGCTACTTTTAGGAAGTTTCCATCTAGGACTGACATGCCTGGATGAGAAGTTCGCCTAGACGGAGGGGGAGCTCTCAGATTCTTGAACCCAAATGTTTCTATATTTGGCGGTAGAGCAATCATCTTTTTATTTTTTTCCCTACAAAAGGAAACTTCAAGGCCCAAACCCCTTACCTTATAGGAAAAGGGTGCTCAGGGGAGCCCTGGATGTGCACCCCTTCTCCCAAGGTTATGCTCTAATAAGGGGCAGACCCCACGTCAGAGCCGGGTGCTCCTGACCCTGGAGCCGGGCGTGACTGTAGTGCAGTACTTTTCTCTTCCTTTTCAAACAGGACGGGTTCTGGACCCCAAGGATAGGCCGCGGTACAGAAAAGTTTTACGGTGTGCATGAGGCCCTGGGTTCCCGGCAGGGTCTGTCCCAGAGCAGCCAGGTGATGGGATAGGGGTGCCCGCGGCTGAGTCTTGAAGGAAGGACAGACTTCCTTGAAGGAAGGACAGACTGGCTCTGCCCGGGATTGGGTGGGCATGCTGGGCTCTCCCAGCAGAGGGCACAGCATGAGCAAAGGCCCAGGGTCTAACAATAGTTCCTGTGCAGGGGAGCTGCAAGAAATTCAGTGTTTCTGGAGTTCCGTGAGCCGGCTAGGGTGGGGGCGGGGAGACAGGCTGGATGAGGGGTGCTCACGAGCCATGCTAGGGAGGGTGGACTGCATCTTTGGGGGTCACCGATAGAGGGAGGATATCATTGATTGTTCACCCCAGGACACCTTGGAGAGTGAAGAGGGGCTTAAAAATAACGAACAGGTGTTAGTTGCTCTGTAGCAAGCATGAACCACGACTGTCGCAGACCCCCTATCACGGCGAGCCCCTGAAGCGTTCGAAGCCGGGAGTGACGCAGTCACGTCTGCACTTTGGAAAGGTCGCTGGCTGTGAAACGCCAGACCGCTCAGCGTAGTTCATCTGCAAAGGTAAGACGTGCACAACATAAAGAACTTAGGCGGCAAAAAAGAGAACATTGCGGTGAGGGAGTGTCCCCCTGGCCCTTGTCCCCAGGTCCCCCTGTCAGAAGCAATCCCTGGCCTCAGCAGGAGTGTCTCGTTCCAGAGGGACTGTGACTGCAAGAGCAGATGTGTCCATGTCTCCCCTTTGGCACAGTGGTCGCCCTTGGTCCTGTTCTACCCTTGGCTTTTAAACAATAGGCCACGGAAGTCATTCTGCCTTAGTGCAAACAGAGCTGCTTTCGTCTCTTGAAAATGCTCCATGGATCCAGCATATTGAATTCAACCTGTGCCCTGTGGATGGACATGGAGGTTGTTTCCGATTTTGTGCTGTTGCAAGCGATGCTGCAACTCATGTCTTCGTACAGAGGAACGTGTGCCGAGAATGAACCGCCCGCGATGGGATCACTGAGTCCGAGGGCGTAGATACATTGATGATTTTAATAGATATTGCCAAATCATCCCTCACCGGAGGAGAGTTCATCCCATGCACACAGCCCTGGGCCCGAGGACGCGAACTGCATCGAGAATGGGTTGAGTCCCAGCTGACTGGGCGAGGTGGGTCATCTGAAGGGAGGTGGGGAGTATGACCAGGTGATTGTTGCGAGTGCGAGAGAGAGACATGAGGGTCTCATGCTCGGCCGTCATGGTGGGGGTGGCGGGAAGCAGTGATTTGGGGAAACACATGAAGAGGTAGAGTCCCCCTACCCAGCTGATAGAGATGTGTGCGAGGACAACTTCTGCTTCTCTACCTTGTGTAACTGGGAGATGCAGGGGAGGGAGGTCGCTTCAGAGGAGCTGAGGGCATCCAGGTGGAAATGTCCAGAAGTTGGATGCATGAGCCGGAGGCTAGGGAAGAGCCCTAGGGGAAGCCCTAGTAGGGCTGATGGGACAGTCTGGGCCAGCGTGCCCAGGGAGCCAGCATCAGAGGGAAGAGCGAGCCAGGGGCCCGGATGCAGTGGCTGCGGGAGGGCCTCCCTCTGGGCTCCAGCTCGGCACTCGTAGGTCTTGAGAGGAAAGGCCTCCTTGACTGTTGCTGTCTGGGTGCCTCCCTGTCTCACCTGACGCAGACCCTGGTGAGGGAGCCTGGGGCTCTGCCCTATTTAAGGGGTGGGCTGCAGGAGAGGCACATGGATGGAGGAAAGGGGCACAGGAGTATTCTGGAGGCCCAAGGGATCAACTCCCGAATCTGGAGGCAACAGGTCTGGCAAGGCAGGGACTCGAAAGTGTCCATTAGACAGAGCAATTAGGAGATCACGAGTGCCCTTAGCGGAGCCAGTTTCAAACAGAGGCTGGGATTCTTTGAACCCATAATAGAAAGTCAGCGTGTTTACTCATTGGTTGTATCCTAGCAACAGCGTGTTCTCAACCAGGCTAAGTGTTCTAGAAAGCAAGACCAAATTATACAAGAACACAGCGTTCTAGAATGTCTGCATGGGTTTGCCAGCCAATTTCCTCCTTAGAGGGACTCAGGAGATTGGTAAAAACTACCCTCCTTTCCTCCGAATTTCCAGGTAGTCCACGACTGACATTTAGTACACGAATAGACAGTAAGGGCTTTGACTGGGTCATCTCCCGGAATTCCAAGTTAACCTGAGGGGGAACGGAAGAGTGGGGTCCCAACCGGGGAAATGAGCTGTGACTTGTACTTCTCCACCTTTAAGATCAAATGTCACTTCAACCTTTGCTGTGGGGTCGCTGCTCTCCCTGGACAAGACTGGCGATGCCTTCCTTCCCTCTCCCTGTGGATCCTCCCATACGGAGGTGTCCGATTTGATCTGCAGCTCACTTCCAGCAGCTTTGAGGGATGCACGGAAAACACGGATGGGCACGTGACCTCCAAGGCTGCCATTTCCCCATTGGGCACCGCTTCCCAGCCCCTCGCATGGCTCAGGGAGAGCACTTTGTTTACCTGATGTAGGCTATCTGTTTTCTTCACACCTGTTTCCCCACAGATGGGTGGGGATCGTGTCTGGGAGGCAGAAGCTGGTCTCAGGTGTGTCTTTGTTTAATTCCCTGCCATGGGTAAGGACCCAGGGGCTGCTATGGGCCAGGCTCAGGAAATGAGCAAGGTCTGGTCTCTTCCTCTGAGGTCCCGTGGTTGTGCGCAGGACAAAACCTAGTACACAGATTCCTTGGAGGAAATGTAACAAACCAAAGAGAAGAAACCAGGGTGAGGGGCACTTAACCCAGCACTGAGCAATCAGCAGAGACTTCCTGGAGGAGGTGACCCCTGAGCTGTGTCTCATCAACGTGAGGAAGAGTCAGCCTGGTGGAAGGTGTGGAAGGATGCTTTGACCTTTGAGGCGGCCTCTGTGAAACCCGCAGGCATGGGCTTGCCTGGCATTGCTGGGGCCCAGAGGCAAGACACGCAGTTTCCTGGCATCGTGCCCAACCCAGGGCAGCCCTGGCCATGCTGTGGAATCAAGAACAACTTGATGGGGACAAGGTCTTTTTTCAGGCAAAGTGGGGTGAAGTGCAATGTCACTGTCGCTCTTCTCTTCCCTTGTGATCACAGAACGTAGCCACCGAGCCTGGGTATGGGGTGAGCACCAAGGGGGTGGAGTCCACCCGGCCCTGCAGGACCTTGTTCTTGCAGAGCCTGTCCCACGTGCAAGGGGGAAAGCGGTGACGGCTGCCCCGCTGGCTCTCTTGAGTGTTGCATAAAACAACATGAAATGGTCTTAGGTGGGGTCAAGCCTCAGGTCTTTCTCACTTGGTCCTTTGTTTTTGTGGCTGCGCCTTTGGTTTGCCCAACTTGCTGTCGAGACTGTGAAGCCTGTGGTCATGGAGGTCCTTGTTTCTGAGTGCCCCGGGGGACGCGTTTGGCCCAGGAAAAACCATCCGAGTGGCTGGCTTGGTTTTCCGGTTCGGGATGTAGTATGTTTTTTTACTGCAGTGATTTGTGAAGTTAGAAATAGTTATTTTATACACTTAACAAGACAGACAAGTACAAAGGAAAATGTAACTCTCATGTTCCTGACACCCCAAATGAACAGATATTAACAAGTTTCTGTGTTTACTTCAGACCTTTCGGTTTGTTTGTTTTAGGGAAATAAAACAAGGCAGATGAAACTGAAGTCCTTTCCGCTTCGTCTCTCCTTGGAGGAAGCCGCCATCATGAAATTGGGAGGCCGCCATGCCACGATTTCCTGATTTGTAGGGTTTGCTTCCTTGAGCAATGTGCAGTATCATGGAGTGTGTCTAGAAATTTTATGTGTAATTCGTTGACAATGTTTGCAACTTGTTTTTCCCCTCGACCCCTCTATTTCTTTGAGGTCTGTGGGCGCAGTTGCATATAGGAGCAGTTGGTTTATTTTACCTGCTGTAAATGTGTTAGCTGATGGGGTTTCTCAGTTTTTGGTCCTAGGAATCTCTGTCCTGATTTCATAACGCCCATTAGCTTTCCCTCAGGCATTATCTTTCTACTTTACCTGTGTTTTTCTTTGCCCCCATTTCTTTTTTTTTTTAATTTTATTTATTTATTTGACAGAGATCACAAGCAGGCAGAGAGGCAGGCAGAGAGAGAGGGAGAAGCAGGCTCCCCGCTGAGCAGAGAGCCCGATGCGGGGCTCGATCCCAGGACCCTGAGATCATGACCTGAGCCGAAGGCAGAGGCTTAACCCACTGAGACACCCAGGCGCCCCTTAAAATCTTTTTTTTTTTTTTTTAAGATTTTATTTATTTATTTGACAGACAGAGATTACAAGTAGTCAAGAGAGGCAGGCAGGGAGAGAGAGGAGGAAGCAGGCTCTCCGCAGAGCAGAAAGCCCGATGCGGGGCTCG
>PISX010024772.1:16814-27392 GCA_004024625.1 Mellivora capensis | reverse complement strand
TGGTGGGTCCACTGTCACCCAGGATCTAAACTCCTTCACTATTTCTCCTTTCTTATCCCTATCTCATGCTTCCATCCTCATGGTCACCTCATGATTAGAAAATGGCTGCTGTAATCCAGCCATCATGCCCATATTCTAGGCAGCAGGAAGAGAGGAATGCCTGATTGCTAGTCGGCTGTTTTAAAATAGCTTTCCTAGAATCTTCATCCAATTACCCCACTTGGAGAAAGGATATACATCGGGGAGGCTGGAAACTGTAGCTTTAAAGCTGGACACTTATATGCAACCATCAATGTAGGGGTTTTATTACCAGGGAAGAAGGGGAAAATGGATATTGGATAGGCAACAGTTTTTGTCACAGATATCTTAATTTGATATGATGCGAGTCTGCATGTGTGTGTATCTACCTATAAACAGATGATAGATAGATAGATTTATAAAGAGAAATTTTAAAGCATCATATGGGGAATTATATTTATGTAGTACTTTGGGGGTTGTTGCAAATGCATTTTAAAAAATCGTGTCTATAACCCTCATTTTAAATGTTAAACTTCTATCCATTTATAAATATTTAGAAGGCTAATTATCTCAGTTAGATGGTTATTGTTTAAGGACTGTAGGTTATAAGTAAAATTATTGAGTAAAATGCACTATTCCTGGTTCTCAAAACAATCTGCAAATTCCTTAATGTACTTATAATTGAAATAAAAAATTTCCACTAATGTCCTAAATAAGAGGGGGGAAAAAAGCCCTTCTCTGAGGGGTCCTGTTTTGGGTTCAGGGAAGATAGTGTGTGTCCCTAAATCCTTGGCCTCTTCGTGGTATGGCGGGGCACGAGACTGCAGCCAGCTGCCCCCTCCTCTCCTTGTTGCCATGCCCTGAAGCTCTAGGAACTGAAAAGACCCATGGCACTAAATCAGCAGGTGTAATGGGATGAGAGCTCTGGGCACCTGATTAAACTCAGTTCTGGTTCAGTTGTGAAGGAGCTGATGTCCTTTCTTTTGGCCTCAGTTTTCTAATTTGTAAAATGAAGGTGATTTTATTTACTGTCACAGCCGTGTATTTTATTGCTAGAGGAGTAATCACTCCTTGAAAGCTTTCTGAATTTGCATTACCTTTGTCCTTTTGGGGGGGGGGTCTTAGAAACAATTTTGATTGAAGATATATATCTTCAATATATATATATGAAGATATATATATATATATATATATATATATATATATATATATATATATATATAGCAACAGCACATTTTCCAGTTGTCCTGACAGAGAGGAAATTCCTTCAGTAGTGTATTAGTCAACTCAGGCTTCCATAACAAAATACCTATGATTGGGCAGCTCTAAGAGCAGACACTTATTTTCTCATGGTTCTGGTGGCTAGAAGCCCATGTTGAAGGTGCCACTAAATTCAGTTTCTGGGAGAGGTCCCTTTTTGGCTTGTAGACAGTCACCTTCTTGCTGCACCCTCACATGGCCTTTCCTCTGTGATTGCATGAGAAGAAGAGTGTCTGGTGTCTCTTCCTCTTTTTTTTTTTAAGATTTTATTTATTTATTTGACAGAGAGAGAAACAGCAAGAGAGGGAACACAAGCACAGGGAGTGGGAAAGGGAGAAGCAGGCTTCCCGCTGAGCAGGGAGCCTGATGTGGGCTCCATCCCAGGACCCGGGTATCATGACCTGAGCTGAAGGCAGATGCTTAAGGACTGAGCCACCCAGGGACCCCTCTTCCTCTTCTTATAAGAACTCCAATGGCCACAATTGCCGAACTGTGGAAAGAGCCAAGATGCCCTTCAACAGACGAATGGATAAAGAAGATATGGTCCATACATACAATGGAATATTATGCCTCCATCAGAAAGGATGAATATCCAACTTTTGTATCAACATGGATGGGACTGGAAGAGATTATGCTGAGTGAAATAAGTCAAGCAGAGAGAGTCAATTATCATATGGTTTCACTTACTTGTGGAGCATAAGGAATAACATGGAGGACATTAGGAGAAGGAAAGGAAAAGTGAATTGGGGGAAATCGGAGGGGGAGACGAAGCATGAGAGACTGTGGACTCTGAGAAACAAACTGAGGGTTTTAGAGGGGAGGGGGTTTGGGGGATGGGGAACTTGGTGGTGGGTATTAAGGTGGGCACGTATTGCATGGAGCACTGGGTGTGGTGCATAAACAATGAATCTTGGAACACTGAAAAAATAAAATTAAATAAATTAAAAAAAAAAAGAACTCTAGTCTAACTGGATTAGGCCCCACCTTTGTGACTTCATTTAACCTTAATTACTCCCTAAAGGCTCTATCTCCAAGGTTGGGGCTTCAACATATAAATTCGGGGATGAAAGAACACCATTCAGACATAGTAACATGAAGCACAATGTTCTACAATCCTGTCTTGATCATTGTGGTGACATAGGTGATAAGCTACATATGCTCTACGTCAGTTTAAAGTCTCGCATAGCTTCCTTATTTGGGACCTAATTTATTCAAATTGTATAGCTCAGCTGACAATAAGACTGGGTAATTGCTCCAAGCTCCTACATTTCCCTCATTTAACTGCCTAAGAATGAAAAGAAAAGCTTCCTTTCAAAGGGTACACATTTAGTTCAACACTCACTCTCCAGTATTTATTTCTTCAGGGCAGAAGTCTGCTACAAACAACAGAGACAATTATAATTAAGAATGACAATAAAAACATAACTTTGTCCTTCTATTTTAGGCATTTAATCATTTTTTTTTTTTCTATAAGCCAACAGAGGAAGAAATCTAAACTTCACTGAGCTTACTCTGTGCCTGGCATAATCCTAGGTCCTCTGCATAATTTGCTTGGTAAATCCTCACAATAGCCCTAAACACTATTATTATATCCACTTACAGAGAAGGACATGAAAGTAAAGATAACTTGCCCATAGTTGTACTCACAGTCTGTAACGAAGCCTGGATTTCAATCCTGATCTACTTAGTTCCAAAGCCCATTCTCAGCAATGTTATTTTGGGTAAAACTGAATATAAGTAATTTCTAGGAGATTAAGAATCCTGTGTATTGTTAAAAAGCTTGAGACAGAACTATGTGTAGATATGGAATGATCTCCAAGATAAACTATGGGAATTTTTAATTGCTGGTTGTTTATGGTATAAACTTACAAAGCAAAAAAATATATATATAGTGACTAGTAAGTCTTGATTCTATCTTTTCTCTTGGTGCCTCCATTTTTCTTCCCAGTGGCAACCACTATTACCAGTCTCCTTGTATTTCTTTCTAGAGACATTCTATGAATTTACAAGCAGGATATATACACTTATACACATAGTTTAAGAACACAAATGGTGGCTAATTCTAAGCATTGTCCTGCACTTTGCTTTCTTTTCAGTATGCAATATATTCTCTCTGAGGAGGGGAACTGAAAAAATTAGAAGGTCTGGAGTCAGAAGGAGACTTACTTCTCACTGTATACTCTGAATAATTTTTAACCATGTGCGTGTGTTAATTTTTTTCAATTATAATGCATAAATGCAAGAAAACTGCATATTCTTAGTCTTTGGATAAAGATCTTATCATCAAGTGGTAATATATTAAAGAAAACCAACCCGACGTCCTTTGACTTCTCTTTTAATATTGTGGAACCATTAACTTTCTTCTTGAGGAGCGTGAGTTTTAGCAACATTTATTTTCTGAATTCAGCTTTGGATTGTGATGCTACCTGAACTCACTATTAGAAGCAAACATTACTGTTGTTAGTGAAATATAGAACCCAGGTTTTGGGATAAAGCTTGGCCACACTCTGGTGGTCTTAGTTTGAATAAAAATAACCTTCAACTATAATCACTTTTTTTTATAGCAAATCTTGGAGTCCTAATATTAAGAGATAAAAAGGACAGAATCCATCATACTTATTTTAGAGTTGAGAAAATAGAGTACCAAAAGGTAAAGCAATTGCCTCAAAAAACAAAGCAGAGAGTCCTGATATTCAGTCCATTGCTTTCTTCATTAAAAAAATAATAATTCTCTTATAAATATCTAATTCACTGAGTTTGTCACAAAAAGGATATGCTGCGTATCACCCTCAAAAGGGGGAAAATAAGAAAAGCAATTACAGTTCTTACAAGCTATATTAGATGCAAGCTCTTTTCAAATTTGGAAATTAAGTTTTAGACATGAGTGAGAATTTCTGGAAGAAGTCAACCCTAAGGGGAAATCTGAAAGAGGACAGAGAGTTGGCTTATGGGATAAGGAGGTAAAGATTCTTCCTGCGTAGGGGGCAGCATTAAAGAACACCCAGAAAAGTCAGTGGGTGTAGGGAACAAAAGAGTCTTTCAGAAGAAATCTGTAGGCAATCCATGTTAGTGGGATGGGGGAGGGGAGATTTCATTTTCCTTTTTAGCTACTTGAAAGTTTTCTCTTTGAAGGGTAGTGGAGAATAAAACTGAATTCTAACACTTTTCAACTTACTTAAGAACATTAATTGCCCTTAAGGTTTGTTTTTTATGCACCAGACTTTTTCAAAAAGTAAGACTATTTTTTTAAAGAGCAGTTTTAGGTTTGAGGGGAAGGTGCAGAGATTTCCCATATACCCCCTGTCCTCACACATGCATAGCCTTCCCCATTATCAACATCCCCCACCAGAGTGGTACATTTGTTACAATTGGTAAACCTACACTGATACATAGTTATCACCCAAAGTTCATAGCTTACATTGGGATTTACTCTTGAAGTTGTACATTCTATGCGTTTAGACAAATGTATAAATGACATGTGTCCATCACTATGGTATCATACAGAATATTTTCACTGTCCTAAAGATCCTCTGTGCTCTGCCTGTTTATCTCTCCCAACTCTCACCAACCCCCCACCCCCACCCCATGCAACCCCAGGCAACCACTGGTCTTTTTACTGTCTTCTTAATTTTGTCTTTTCCAGAATGTCAGATAGTTGAAATCACACAGTATGTAGCCTTTTCAGATTGTCCTCTGTCACTTGGTAATACGCATTTAAGCTCCTTCCATGTCTTTTCATGGCTCTTTTCTTTCTAGTGCTAAATTATATTCCATTGTTCGGATGTACCACAGTTTATTTATCCACTCACCTACTGAAGGACAACCTGCTTCCACATTCCATCAGTTATAAATAAAGCTGCTATAAACATCCATGTGCAGGTTTTTTTGTGAACCTAAGTTTACAGCTCCGGTGGGTAAATACCAAGAAGCATAATTCCTGCATCCTATGGTGAGGGTTCTGTTTGGTTTTATAAGAAAGCACCAAACTGTCTTCCAAAGTGGCTGTGCCATTCACAGTCCCACCGGCAATTAATGAGCATTCCTGGTGTTCCATATATTCTCACCAGCATTTGGGATGTTGGTGTTCCAGATTTTGGCCATTTTCATAGGTATGTAGTGAAATCCCAGTTTTCCTAAATAATTCTCTCAGTCATGTGGCTTCTCGATCCCTCACTGTTGTACTGGCCCTTCTTAGGAAGCTCTATGTATGAGGAAACTGAGACTCAGAAATAAACTATTTGCTGAAAATCGTACAGTCAACATCATCAGAGATGAAATTTCTATTTATCATTATTTAAAATGAATTGACTTACAGTGTAGTGACTTCTTTTTTACTGTGAATAATATAAAGAAGGAAGGAAGGTAGGAAGGAAAGAAAGAATGAAAGAGAGAGAGACTCAAACTATACAATAGCAAGTGCAAAGATCCTGAGGTTGGAAACTGTTTGGGGTGTTTGAGGAACAAAGAAATAAAGAAAAGCAAACATGGGGCGCCTGGGTGGTTCAGTGGGTTAGGCCTCTGCCTTCGGCTCAGGTCGTGGTCTCAGGGTCCTGGGATCGAGCCCCGCATTGGGCTCTCTGCTCAGCGGGGAGCCTGCTTCTCCCTCTCTCTCTGCCTGCTTCTCTACTTGTGATCTCTCTCTCTGTCCAATAAATAAATAAAATCTTTAAAAAAAAAAAAGAAAAAAAAGCAAACAAAAAAAAATACTGTACTATAAAACATCAAGGATCTCAGGCACTCTGAGAAGAATGCCAGACAACTTCTAAGATTTCATTTCTCAGATGAAAGCATGCCAGCCTTTTTGACCAAAGGGATTGAACAGGTTTGAAGGAAACCAGTATATTGTTCTTTTTCTTAGTTAATAAAAAAAAAAAAATGATAGATTTGGGGGGAGGGGACAGACGGAGAAGGGGAGAGATTGAATCTCAAGCTTGCTCCATGTCCAGCATGTGAGCCTGACATGGGGCTTGATCTCACCACTCTGAGATCATATCTGAGCTGAAATCAAGAGCTGGCCACTTCCCTGACTGTGCCACCCAGGGCCCCTGAAAGGATAAGTTTTGCAGAATATGCTATCTTCCAGAGCTAAGAAATCTGAGGCACATAATGAGCATGCTAGATTTTTAACGTCTGATACTCAGATTTAAGACAATCATACACATTCCCTGAATACTTGGCAAATTGTTTCTCTGTATAAACTTTTCTTCTTAAGAATATACAAACAACACATACAGTCCAGAGAAATAGCTTGGTCCTGTACTATGTTTGTCCAAATGTAAAATGTATGTAGTGACCAAAGTTTACGCTTATCATAAATGGTAAGATTTATGAATTGCTGAGTGAAACTTACCAAGAATCCTGGAAACGAATGATCCTGTTTTGACTGATTTCTCCCTGAGGTCAGTTCTAGGTCACTGTAGTCAGAGTATTTATGCTGCTTAGTCATGATGGGAATTATAGTTGACCTGGATTTCCCCATTGTGTTTCCACTTGATTAGCTCTGAAATATAAAGTGCAGGAGTTCTGTTTCATTCTAGACTTAAGTAGCAGGAAACTGCTCTTTTTCCCAAACATACATCGCAAATTTATAGAAGTCAGAAGCAATAGAATCATACAACAGATGTTTCTGGCATATGGTTCTCTGACAGGGGCTCTGTGGGCGCCGGTATAGGAAGTTTTCACAGGCTTCCAGGTACTACTTAACAAATTAGAGCCCTTGCCTACTAATTCAAACTAATTGGACAAGAACAATCTGAATTAGTAAAATCTTTAGTCATATACTTCAGATGACCTTTCAATTATAAAAATTTTAATCTTATAGAAATATTACAAGAGTCATACATAAAATTCCCATATATCATTTATCCAGATTCCCAAATTCTTAACATTTTTACCATATTTGTTTATGATTCTATTCGTGCATGCCCATATTCCTTATTTTTTTCTGAACCATTTGAAGGGTTATCCTTTTATAATTCCCTTTATCTCTTTTTATTTCTTAAGTATTTCCTAAGAAAAGGGGCATTTTCTTACATAACCACAGTATAGTCATCAAATTTGAGACATTTAAAATGATGTGATATTTTTGTCTAATCGACCATTCATATGTTTTCAATTATCCCAATAAAGTGTGTATGACAGAGAGCAACTCTATGCCTTAGTCCATTTGGGCTTGGTAAACTGCTGTTGCAGACCCTTAAAGATCAACCCATACAAAACCTATGAACCTTTTCATATGTTTACCTTCATGAGATCCAGAAATTCTATACTTTCATAAGCAATCAGAAATTAACATCAACACCAAAGAACAAGTGTTAGCACCTTGGGTCCCTATAATTTCAGCCTAAAACCAAACCAGAAGAGTTGGAGCTTTAGGCTGGCCTCTCTGCAGATTAATCAGTGTGCAGTTCCAGTTTGGCTTTGGAAATGTTTGGGATACTTTATCTCACCCTGTTAGAGTCTTCAAGGCCTCCTAGCTAGAAATGATTCATGTAGCCGAAACTCTTCCACTGTACAAAACTCTAGGGAAAGTAGAACTGAGAAATAAAGGGAAAATTGAGATCAAACCCCAGCATTCTTCATGTTCTTTGTTGTGTGGCCTATTTGCATTTAAAAGAGGAATCTTCAAATAGTCAATTAAAAAACTCACAGGGAATAAATTTCTAGTCCTGGAATTTCAGGCAGTCCCTAACAAGCAGAAAATCAGATCAGTGGTTATTGGGGCAGGAGGGGTAGGGGTGCAGGTAAGGGCAGGTTTGATTAGGAAGGAGCACAAGGGAACTCTTCTGAGGTTGATCGAAATTTCTGTGTCTTGATAGGGGGCACATGCACTTGTCAAAACTGATGGAATTGCACCCTTTGGGTCTGCAATAAATAAGCCTTTAGTAATGTTGTGGTAAGGTGTGGGGTTAGGGGAGCCACTCTCTGTTCCCACGATTAGGTTTCAGTCTTTTACTGAGCCTTGCTTGTGCATCTCGAGTGTGAACTTTCCAAGTGTTTCTCAGTTTTTTTTTGTTTTTGTTTTTTTCTCTGTTAAGCTAGGACAGGATGTCTAGAATGGGCAAGAGTTGGCTATTTCTCTTCCTTCAGGTCAGTTAGGCTCTAGTTAACTAGTTTTCTCTGAGGGGCAGGCCTTGTTAAGAACTGAGTGTTCTGGCATGTTCCAAAATGGTTCCCCCCACCTCAACCACCCCACTCTCTGCCAGAAGCAGGAGGTGATTTTTCTCTGATATTTACTGTGGGAACCTGGTTGGCCTCATGGAAGTAACTCATATTTTGGGTTCCCCCTCTGATGGGATCTCCTTAGAGATTTTAACTCTTAGACTTCTCTGCACTGAGCCTCCAGTAATTTATGAATTCTAGTTCGTGTTTTCTTACATAGGTACTGGTTCTGTGCAAGTCTCCACTACTGAGTCTTGGCTCTGGTAAGCCATGACTTGCTGCATTCACCTGTCTGGCTCTCAAGTCAAGAGGGTAGAGGTTTGCCGTGTGTCCTCCCATCAAAGATCCAAGAAGAGTTGTTAATTTACAGCTTTTTACTTGTTATGAGGACAGAATAGTGACTACCAGTCTCCTTACGTACAAAATCAGAAACCAGAAGTATAGGCTTAAAAAAAAAAAACCACACACACCTTTTTATTTTAAATGATTACATATTTACAGAAAGGTTGGAAAAATAATTCAAAGTAATCCTGTATAAACTTCATGCAGATTCCCAAATATGAGTATTTTATCACCTTTGCTTTATCTATGTAACCATCTGTTTAAGTACCCATTTTTCTAATTTTTAAGTGCTTGAGACATAATACATATTTCCTAAAAACAAGAACACAGTCTTATATAAACACAATACAGTGACTAGAATCAAGAATTTGGTGTTGGTATAAAACTACTAACTAATCCACAAACTCTTTTCAATTTCTGCCAATTGTTCCCTATTGTCCTTTACAGCAAAAGAAAAACATTTTCTAGTCCAGGATCTAATTCAGGATCGTATGTTGCTTTAGTTGCGACATCTCTTTAGTGTGCTTAAATAGGCAACAATTCTTTTTTTTTTTTTTTAATTTCTTTTCAGCGTAACAGAATTCATTGTTTTTGCACCACACCCAGTGCTCCATGCAATGCATGCCCTCCATAATACCCACCACCTGGCTCCCCCAACCTCCCACCCCCCCACCCCTTCAAAACCCTCAGGTTGCTTTTCAGAGTCCACAGTCTCTCATGGTTCATCTCCCCCTCCAATTTCTTCCAACTCTCCTCTCCTCTCCATCTCCTCATGTCCTCCGTGTTATTTGTTATGCTCCACAAATAAGTGAAACCATATAATTGGCTCTCTCTGCTTGACTTATTTCACTCAGCATCATCTCTTCCAGTCCCGTCCATGTTGCTACAAAAGTTGGGTATTCATCTTTTCTGATGGAGGCATAATACTCCATAGTGTATATGGACCACATCTTCCTTATCCATTCATCCATTGAAGGGCATCTTGGTTCTTTCCACAGTTTGGCGACCATGCCCATTGCTGCTATAAACATTGGGGTACAGATGGCTCTTCTTTTCACTACATCTGTATCTTTGGGGTAAATACCCAGTAGTGCAATTTCAGGGTCATAGGGAAGCTTTATTTTTAATTTCTTAAGGAATCTCCACACTGTTCTCCAAAGTGGCCGCACCAACTTGCATTGCTATCAACAGTGTAAGAGGGTTCCCCTTTCTCCACATCCTCTCCAACACATGTTGTTTCCTGTCTTGCTAATTTTGGCCATTCTAACTGGTGTGAGGTGGTATCTCAATGCGGTTTTAATTTGAATCTCCCTGATGGCTAGTGATGATGGACATTTTTTCACGTGTCTGATAGCCATTTGATGTCTTCATTGGAGAAGTGTCTGTTCATATCTTCTGCCCATTTTTTGATATGATTATCTGTTTTGTGCGTGTTGAGTTTGAGAAGTTCTTTATAGATCCTGGATATCAACCTTTTGTCTGTACTGTCATTTGCAAATATCTTCTCCCATTCTGTGGGTTGCCTCTTTGTTTTGTTGACTGTTTCCTTTGCTGTGCAGAAGCTTTTGATCTTGATGAAGTCCCAAAAGTTCATTTTCGTTTTTGTTTCCTTTGCCTTTGGAGACATATCTTGAAAGAAGTTGCTGTGGCTGATATCAAAGAGGTTACTGCCTATGTTCTCCTCTAGGATTCTGATGGATTCCTGTCTCACGTTGAGGTCTTTTATCCATTTCGAGTTTATCTTTGTGTATGGTGTAAGAGAATGGTCGAGTTTCATTCTTCTACATATAGCTGTCC
>PISX010024772.1:0-16714 GCA_004024625.1 Mellivora capensis | reverse complement strand
TTTTCCACTGTATATTTTTTCCTGCTTTGTCGTAGATTATTTGACCATAGAGTTGAGGTTCCATATCTGGGCTCTCTACTCTGTTCCACTGGTCTATGTGTCTGTTTTTATGCCAGCACCATGTTGTCTTGGTGACCACAACTTTGTACTAAAGCTTTAAATCAGGTAACGTGATGCCGCCAGTTTTTTTATTTGTTTGTTTTTCAATATTTCCTTAGCAATTCGGGGTCTCTTCTGATTCCATACAAATTTTAGGATTATTTGCTCCAGCTCTTTGAAAAATGCCAGTGGAATTTTGATCGGAATGGCATTAAAAGTATAGATTGCTCTAGGCAGTATAGACATTTTAACAATGTTTATTCTTCCTATCCCAGAGCATGGAATGGTCTTCCACCTTTTTGTGTCTTCTTCAATTTCTTTCATGAGTGTTCTGTAGTTCCTCGAGTACAGATCCTTTACCTCTTTGGTTAGGTCTATTCCCAGGTATCTTATGGTTCTTGTTGCTATAGTAAATGGAATCAATTCTCTAATTTCCTTTCTGTGTTTTCATTGTTAGTGTATAAGAAAGCCACTGATTTCTGTACATTGACTTTGTATCCTGCCATGTTACTGAATTGCTGTATGAGTTCTAGTAGTTTCGGGGTGGAGTCTTTTGGGTTTTCCATATAAAGAATCATGTCATCTGCGAAGAGAGAGAGTTTGACTTCTTCATTGCCAATTTGGATACCTTTTATTTCTCTTTGTTGTCTGATTGCTGTTGCTAGGACTTCTAATACTATGTTGAACAAGAGTGATAAGAGTGGGCATCCTTGTCATGTTCCTGATCTCAATAGGAAGGCTGTGAGCTTTTTCCCATTGAGAATGATATTTGCTGTGGGTCTTTCATAGATAGATTTTATGAAGTTCAGGAATGTTCCCTCTATCCCTATACTTTGAAGTGTTTTAATCAGGAACGGATGCTGGATTTTGTCAAATGCTTTTTCTGCATCAATTGAGAGGACCATGTGGTTCTTCTTTCTTCTCTTATTGATTTGTTCTATTACATTGATTGATTTGCAAATGTTGAACCACCCTTGTAACCCAGGGATGAATCCCACCTGGTCATGATGGATAATCTTTTTAATGTGCTGTTGGATTCTGTTTGCTAGGATCTTGTTGAGAATCTTAGTATCCATATTCATCAGTGATATTGGTCTGAAATTCTCCCTTTTAGTGTGGTCTTTGCCTGGTTTGGGGATCAGGGTAATGCTGGCTTCATAAAAAGAGTCTGGAAGTTTTTCTTCTGCTTCAATTTTTTGAAACAGCTTCAGGAGAATAGGTGTTATTTCTTCTTTGAAAGTTTGGTAGAATTCCCCAGGGAATCCATCAGGTCCTGGGCTCTTGTTTTTTGGGAGGTTTTTGATAATTGCTTCAATCTCGTTACTAGATATCAGTCTATTCAGGTTGTCAATTTCTTCCTGGTTTAATTTTGGGAGTTTATAGTTTTCCAGGAATGCATCCATTTCATCTTATTGGCATATAACTGTTGATAATAACTCCTGATGATTGTTTCTACTTCCTTGGTGTTAGTTGTGATCTCTCCCTTTTCATTCATAATTTTATTAATTTGAGCTTTCTCTCTTTTCTTTTGGATTAGTGTGGCCAATGGTTTATCGATCTTATTGATTCTTTCAAAAAACCAGCTTCTAGTCATTGATATGTTCTACTGTATCTCTAGTTTCTACCTCATTGATCTCTGCTCTAATCTTGATTATTTCCCTTCTTGTGTGTGCAGTTGGTTTAATTTGTTGTTGATTCTCTAGTTCTTTAAGGTGTAGAGACAGCTGG
Source organism: Mellivora capensis (assembly GCA_004024625.1). NCBI lineage: Eukaryota > Metazoa > Chordata > Mammalia > Carnivora > Mustelidae > Mellivora > Mellivora capensis. The sequence goes on along the minus strand of PISX010024772.1, from coordinate 14,887 downwards.
TGTATTCTGGATTTTTCAATTTTTTTGAGGGAGGCTTGGATAGCTATGTATTTCCCCCTTACGACCGCCTTTGCTGTATCCCATAGATTTTGGACCGAAGTGTCTTCATTCTCATTGGTTTCCATGAATTGTTTAAGTTCTTCTTTGATCTCTTGGTTGATCCAAGTATTCTTAAGCAAGGTGGTCTTTAGCTTCCAGGTGTTTGAGTTCCTTCCAAACTTTTCCTTGTGATTGAGCTCCAGTTTCAAAGCACTGTGGTCTGAGAATATAGGCAACAATTCTTCCGTCTTTCTTTACTTCGATATTTTTGAAGAGTATAGGCCAGTTATTTTGTAGGATGTCAGTGAGTTTGGGTTTGTCTGATGTTTCCTCATCATCTGCATTCCTCAGGTATACAGTGTTTTGGGCAGAAACATCACAAAAGTGACATTGTGTTCTTCCCAGTGCATCAGGTCAGGAGGCACGTGATGTTATTTGAGCCATTATGGGTGATGCTGGATGACTTGGCCAAGGGTGGTGTTTGCTAGGTGTCTTCATTGTAAAGTTACCAAATTTCCTTTTTTAACAAATAAGAATCTAGTGGGGAGGTACTTTGAGATTATGCAAACATCCTTTTTCTCTTTATACTTCCTCCCACTAGTTTTAACATCCATTGACGATTCTTGCCTAGAACAATTATTATTATGGTGATTGCCAAATGATTATCTTGTGATTTTTGTCATTTCTTTTATCTTTATTAATAGGTACTCTACCATAAAGAAAAACTGCCTCCTCTCCCATTATTCTTATCGGTCTGGTTTCTTAGATTCTTATTTTATTTAGTAGGTTATAATCTGTAACAAGCAATATTTTAACTGGCCCAACTATGCCCAGGAAAGGCCCCTTCCAGAAGGTTCCTGTAACCTTTCCACAGTCCTTATAATGTTTTCATGCACTTCCTTACTTTCTGGCAGAGGAAGGTTTTCCAGGCCTCGCCATTACGTTAACATCTTTAAATGACATTAAAACTTTTCTTAAGCTTATAGGAATTTATTTAATTCCAACTAATGTTGAAGATTTTACTGTGCTTAAAACACTAAATAAGATGGTCATACTTGGTGCTTCTTCCCCACACACTTCCATGTGAAGTGGCTACTCCTAGAAGGAAAGTTTGGGGACTGGCTTATTAAGTTCCTTTTTGTTTGCAGGTGCAGACACTCATGGCTGACTAGCTGTCTGGGTCTCTGGTCTTCTCTGTGACTGTGAGTTTAAAGAACTTGAGGGCTCCCACTCTGTGTTTATTCGGTCAAGGTGATGTAGTTTAAATTGGAATGTAAGTTGTCTGTGTCTAATAAAGTAAGTGAGTGCAGCCACCATGTCGACACTGATTCAGAAGCTCACAAGCCATCTTGGGCCACTTTCAAAAACACAAAATATGGGAGATGAGAGTGAAGTGACATCAACCATCTTGGGGTCTCAGGTTCACACAGGGCAAAAGTCATGAAAACAATGAAACAAATGCACTAGAGGGTATGTGTAGTACGCAAATCCTCCTAATTCAAGCTGTATTTCTGAACTGATTAATTAACTAATAGGATCCATCTGTGTGTCTCCTCTCTACATCCCTAACCCCTCTTCCTCTGACAACTTTTACATATGCATGTTTTCCCCAAGGTTCTGTTTTTGGCCCTTTTCTCTTTTCAAAGAACTCTTTTCCTGAGTGAGGACAATTCTCTCCATGACTTATGTATCTTCTACATGCAAATAGAACTCTTGCCTTAGTCTCTGACTGCAATGTCCAATAGTCCATAAGAAATTCACATTCAATGTGTTAAAACTGGAGCTTATTTTCTTTCCATACCTGCTTCTCCTCCAATGGTCCTTATTTCAGTGAAGAGTCCTTGTACTGACCCACACACCAAAGTCAGAAATTCGGAAATCATTTTGACACCTCCCTGTTCCTTGTGTATCATTTATTTTAAGTTACTGCCTTAAAATCTCATCTGACTCTACTTTTCACTCCCCTTACTATAATCTTTTGTTTGAGCAAATGATAAAGTCTTTTAACTGGCCTCCCCATTTCTGATCTCTGTCCTCCCAATTAGTGTTGCCAGAAGATCTCTTATTATTTTTTAACTATACCTTTTGTTTTGAAATTATTTTAAATTCACGTGCAGTTATAAGGAACAGGACAGTGAGCTCCGGTGTACCCTTCACTCAGTTTCCTCCAATGGTAGTATATTGCAAAACTACGATATAATACTACAACCAGGGTATTAATATTGATAGTCAATAGACAGAACTTTTTCACCACCCAAAGTAGTCCTCATATTATTCTTCTATGGCCAACCACTTACACTCATCTGTAACCCCTGGCAACCACTAATCTGTTCTCCATTTCTATAATGTCATTTCAAGAACATTATATAAATGAAATAATACAGTATGGAAGCTTTTGGGGTTGATGTTTGTTATTTAGAGTAATATTTTGGACATTTATCCAGGGAACTTTTTTTTTTAATTTTTAAAGATTTTATTTATTTATTTAACAGACAGAGATCAGTAGGCAGAGAGGCAGGCAGAGAGAGGGGGAAGCAGGCTCCCCACCGAGCAGAGAGCCCAATACAGGGCTCGATCCCAGGACCGTGCGATCATGACCTGAGCCTAAGGCAGAGGCTTTAACCCACTGAGCTACTCATGTGCCCTCAGGAAACTTTTTGACACAAAAGATCTTTTAGAATGAACATATAATTTATCACATTGAAAACTCTGATGGTTCCCTATTGTTTAAATTCCAGTAGAAATCCAATTCCATTAGTATAGTTAGTATAGCATGCAAGACTCTTTGTGATCCAGCCCCAGTACAATACTCTAGTCTCTTCACCGAAGTCTTCACCTTAGCCCTTCTCTATCTGGCCAGGCTGAGTCCTGGCAGCTACAGTCTCCTATGTATCATGTTCCTTCCTTCCTCCCTCCCTCCCTCCCTCTCTTTCTTTCTTTCTTTCTTTCCATCTCTTGCATTGCTCATGTTATTCTTGATCCTACAATGACATCCATCTCCTTGTCTATTTAAAGAAAACCTCATCATTTACTCATCACAAACAAATACCTTCTTTCTGAAGCTGTTCCTCCAGCACTGACAACTTCCTGTATATATTCTTCCTGTATATATTTCTAATAGCACCTACAGTATTTTGATCACAGTTAATTGTTGACAGGTTAGACCATCTCTAGAGGACATCTTATTGCTTTTAAACCCCAAGTACCTAAAGCTTTTAAACCCTAAGTACCTAAAACTGTACTTGGTGTATAGTTAAGCTGACCCATATGACAAGGTTTGTGCCGATTTCCCTGGCTTCATTATTAACTGCATTCTCTTTCACTCTCAACAGTATCATATGTGACAAATAAATTATATATAGTCACCTTCTGCATAGCACATGCTTGGTAAATGTTTCAATGAATGAATGAATGAACTTTAATTTTCCTTAGCCTCGCACCACTGAGCATTAGTTACTATACAGTATACACAGTGAGAATTTTTAAAAAGTTAATGGCTTATGATATCTTTTTTCCCCTAATCTTCACTCCCGCCTGATTTAATATTGCTTCAAGTTACCTTGAACAACACAGCATTCAATTGACTCTTTGCTCGCTGATCGGTTTCAAAGTTGCTGTAGCTTGTCTTACTTTGTAATCGTCAGAAACACTTCTTGATGCCAGTCTTCCAAAATCTCAATGAACTAATAAAAGCCAAAAAACTCCGCAGAGAAGGCTGATAGCAAAAACAGAAGTTGTCAGAATCATCACCTAATCCTAGAATCACAGTTCAGGGTAGGTGGCGCCAATCGCTTTGTTTTGCCCCAAACAAACATGGGCTCCGTCGGAGTCAAGGCCCTTTCCTTTGCGGACCAATCGAAATCTAGCATTCAGGGCTCCAGGTGACTTCACTTCCGCCTTGTCTTCCTGGGCCTCTCAACTTGGCGAGCCCGGACGGTCTGCTTTCGATCCGGAACGGCTGTGATAGCCCCTGGGCGGCGAGGCCCGGAGGCGGCGGGCGGGATGAGCGGGGCGCGTGGCGGAGCGGTGCGGACGCTGCGGGTGCCGGGCCGCCACGGCTACGCGGCCGAGTTCTCCCCGTACCTGCCGGGCCGGCTCGCCTGCGCCGCAGCCCAGCATTACGGCATCGCGGGTGAGGCCGCGCCGCCGGGGCGGGGTCGGGTTCCCTTCGAGTCCCCTCACGCTGCCCTCGGAAAGCTCTTCCGACAGTAGACAGTGCTACAAGTGAACACCAGGGGGAGCCTGGGAACGGGCCAGTTCCCTCTTCCTCCTTTGTCCAGTGTGGGGAGTGGGTCTGGAGACTGAAGTCCATGGCTTTTTCCCAGTTACGGTGCCGAAGTAGCTCGTGGGAGGTGCCTACTGGCTCGTGTCTTTATTCCTTAGCGCACCGACTCCACCCGCCACCTGATCCTCTAACCTACCCCGACCTCCAGGCACAAGCTTGCAGGGAGCCGACTTGGCGGCTGTGACCCCTCCTTGGAAGGCGACAGTCTGCAGGGTTATCCCTGCGGGCCCCCCCACTACCTGCTAATGAGTCCCCCATCCCCACAGTCTGCATCTCCAGGCTGTCTGGGTGGCCCTCAGCGGACTATTGGCTTCTAACAATTGATTCAAGTTCTGCCCCCACTTTTGTTGTCTCTGGAGCAATACCCACAGTTGCAAGCAGTTGCAAGGTTCAAATTCATTGTCTCTTTTCAAGGACTAGATTGAAAGGCGGGGTTCCATTCGTAAATTTGCAACTTTTAATTTGTATCCTAGCTGTTATTTACGCACTGAAGCTCCGTGCATAATGTTAGCTTTTGATAGTTTGGGTTTTTTTTGTTTGTTTGTTTTTTTGGTTTTTTTTTTTTTTTGGTCTTACAGCTGAAAAAAAATGATGTGATTTCTAAAACTCAGAGAGCGAGGAAGATTTACTTATGTTTTCACCACTTAGCTCTTACTGCTTGCATTTGCACATTCGGATTTACAATACTTGCCCACTAGTTAGGTTGAAACTCTTGAGTTTGTTCTTTTAAATTAAATCCTTTGTAAAAACTTACAAGGAGTTGATATTAAAAAAAAAAAAAAATCAGTCATGTGTAAATAGAGCGTTTTTACTCCCTCAGTCTGTATAACAAGTACAAGTTTTAAAATATGCTTGTCCCTTAGTGAAATAATGCATTTTTGGTAGATAACAGTATTCAGCACTTTACCACCTAGTATGTGGTAAATTCCACTAGGTATTTTGTTTTAAAATCCCATGTTGAATGTATTTTAGGTTTATTGGTGAGGCAGTGTAATGTAGTAGAAGGAGCAGAGGAGTTTCTGTGGTCTGTAGGCCAAAGGTTTCTCAAGTGTAAAAACAGATGACAACACCTGTGTGGGAGTTTATGTGCCTCACACCCTGCCTGGCCACAGAATATGAATTCAAATATCCCTCCTCTCTGTTAGAGCTGTGTCTGGATTCCAGACATAGGTAAGATAAGTTTAATATTTCATGGTTGAGGCATAGTATAGAAAGAAATGGAAAGCACAGTCCTGATCATTTTGTATACATGGTCTCAATAACTAGGGAGGAATTTGTGGTAGTAAAATTAGGTGCTCAGTGCTCCATCCCCTTTGACCTTAGATGCTCCCCTGACAAGTTCAACAGCATAACTTTGATTTTTTCCCCTCTTAGGCTGTGGGACCCTTCTAATATTGGATCAAAATGAATCTGGGCTTAGACTTTTTAGAAGGTAAGGTGGCTCTCAGGATTAAACTTAGGTGTATTCTCCGTTGCTGTTAAAGCCTGAATATAATTAGATTTTGAATCTTTTTGATGAGTAAAAGATTTTTTAATTTTTAGATTTGCAGTAGAAAAGAAATGTCAGCATTTGCATGGTATAGAACATATTTTTGCCAGTAAGTTGTGATTATATTAATTTTTCTTCTAAAGGCCTTGTCTCTTAGGGTCGAGTTATAAACTATGAAGCTTAAACATAAAAAAAAAGTGTGTGAACTGGTTAGTATGCTGTGGGACATTTTTAACTTTGCCATCTTCTTCACATAGTTTAGTTTTACTCATTCAGGAGCTGATTGTCCATTTTGTGAGTTACCTAAGCTTCTTGCCCTTTCTTCTATGACTGTCTTGACTGTTGGACTTATTAACTCTTCTGGCAGGGTTAGTCAGTGTCAGAGAAAGGAAAGCAAATCTTATCAGAAGATAACTACCTGCTCATAGCTGAGGTGAAAATTTTATGTGGAAAGTTGAAATCATTGGTCTAAATTAGTATTATGAAGTGCTTGCTGCTCCTATCCATCAACCATAAAAACCAGCGAGCACCTAGGTATGGCATCACGGCCTTGCATAAATTGTGCCCAATTTCTAGATGGGAGACCTAATTTTAATCTAGCTCTGCAGTTTTCTGTTTTATGTATGACCTGGGCTATTCTTTTCTCTTTTTTTATTAATCTGTATTTTTAAGATTTTATTTATTTTTGCAAGAAAGAGAGAATGAGCACAAGCAGGGGGAAGGCACAGAGGGAGAAAGCAGGGTTCCCATTGAGCAGAGAGCCCAGTGCGGGACTCGATCCCAGGACCATGAGGTCATGACCTGAGCCAAAGGCAGATGCTTACCCATTGAACCACCCAGGCACCCTGGGCTGTTTTTTCCACCTCTCTTAACGCATTCTGCATCTGCCAAGTGTTTGCTGTCTTATCTTCCATAATCATGAAGACTTTGTGAAATAATATGTGATAAACATGAAGAAAAGCTGTAAAATTATGATTGTTATTTTATGTTCGGCTGCCTGAATATGTTCTGTTTTCACTTTTCCTGGTGTAGCTTTGACTGGAACGATGGTTTGTTTGACGTGACCTGGAGTGAGAACAACGAACATGTCCTGGTCACTTGTAGTGGCGATGGCTCGCTGCAGCTGTGGGACACTGCCAAAGCCACGGGGCCCCTGCAAGTCTACAAGGAACACACTCAGGAGGTAGGAAGGCATTCTTCCTGGGCCGATTATTTTTCTTTGGATGAAATCCACTCGGGGATGGAAATATGGGGACAGGAAGTTTAAGTTGGTATTTCTTATACATGTTGGATGTCATTTATTATTTGATTATTGAAACATAAAGTGCATCTTGGCCCAAGGAGCTAGGAAAGAAGAAAAGGTCAGGCTTCTCATTAGTCCGTGAGAACGCCTCCAGTACTGTAAGTAAGCTGTGGCCCCATTTCCTCTAGAGAGGCCTGTCACTTTCCTAACCCTGGATATGCCTGCCTTAAGACTGCCTGGAGACAGAGGTAGGCAGACTTTTCACAAAGACTTCACAAGATTGCCTCTAGGGCTTCAGGAAGGTTCTGAAGGATTTTCAGAATATATTGGAGCAAGAATATCAAGTACTGATTATGAGACAGAGCTTACTGAAGAAATTTGAAATCGAAAGCCAGTTCATGTGTGTAGGTTCTCTGTGTGTGTATATATATGTATATGGGTAGTGTAGAAAATAGTTTGGTTTTCAACCATATAAAACTACATATGTATTTTTAATGAACATGATGGTAAAGATAATCCCTTTTGGTGTTGTAGTTTAAATGTTTAAAAATTTTCCTCAAGGTAACAGTAGATCCTTCAAAGGAAAACTTGCACGTTTATGTTCAAACTTGTGTCTGCCACAGCGTCTGGCCCATGGAAGGCCTCCCGTCGTGCATTATTAGATGCAAGAATATCAGTCTTTTGTAATAAAAAGATTAGTCGTGTGAGGATTCCAGAAATCATTGTGTAGCTATTGCTATTAAAAATCAGTATCTCTAAGATTATGACTGAAAATAATGGAAGATTTTAGTTCCTCTATTTTATGGTGAAGCCTCTTTGAATAAATGTACTTATAAATGATCATATTTTCATAGAATCACTGAAAACAACTTTGGTAAAGGAGAAATTTTAGTTTCAGGACTGTCAATGCAAGAATCCCCACAAAGCAGTATGTCCACAGTTTGGACATTTTTGTGGTACCTTCATGATTTTTGCTTTTTCTAATACCACTTATTTTGTTTGTTTGTTTTGTTTTGCTTTAATATTTTTCCTCTCAAAAGGTTTTTTTTTTTTTAAATCTTTGGTGATTTATATTGTTTATATTATAAATTCTAAGACTATATAGCCAACAGGTCATAAAATAATATGTCTAATTATGTTAAATGAGGTATATTGATTTAATATATTTTTTAAATGACGCTTACTTGTTATTTCACTTATCCTAAAACAGTTATATTTAGGAAGCTGTGGAATTGATAACTAACTTAAAAGGTACATTTATTAGTTTTTAATGTACATTAAAATAAATATGTAATGAATGAAATGAAATGTATGTACCAGTTAAAACCATCTGTTGTACATCCAGTGGTGTGTGTACTATTGCTCTCTGGGAAATACTGCCCTAGAATGTTGCTGATGACAGTCACTCAGCCTTTACTTATCTCAGTGAAAGGGGATCACACTATCTCATGAAATAACTTATTTGACTTTAGATTGCTCTAATGGTTAGAAAAATTGCCATCTTAAACCCAAATCTACTGTCTGTCAAGCAACTGTTTTTTTAATGCTTTTCTCTGAAGTGATGAGAGTGAGTCCAGTACCCCTTTTCCAGGGAACCCTTGAAAATGGCCACCATGACCCTTTTAGTCTTTCCTCTTCCAGACTCTGTGTCTGTAATTCTTTTAGCCTGTCTTCAGATTACATGGTGTCTGTTTCTTTTACCCTCTTGGTAAATTCCTTCACATATTTCCCTTTTTCACAGTCATTTCTGACATTGCCTACATTATTTATTCTAGAAATGTGATGATCAGTGCTGAGCTTTTTAAGACTTTGCCACCATAATCTTAAGCCTCCGGCTCTAATATTACCTCACCTGGCTTCCTGTCCATTTCTCGGGCCTGTGATAGTGTTGGGTTACTTTGAATCCACTGGTAAGGCACCTCCATCTCTGCTATTTGGACTGCTGTGAAGTCAGGTTTATATCATTCTATAATGATGTAACTGGGTTTTATTTTGAGCTGAATACATCTTTCAGGGTTGTTGTTGTTTTTTTTTTTTTCCTTTCAGGCTTTTTTCCCCCCTAATTTCTTTTCAGGTGCAATTTTTGATAAGTGCTTACATCAGTTAGGGTGCCTCGTCTGTCTGTGTAATGGAGACTACAACTAAAAGCAGGTCCAACAATTAGAGTTTATTATCTCACACAACCAAGTATGTGGAGGTGGAATGGGTGCTGGCTTGGTTATTCAGGCTTGACAATGCCATCAGATACCCAAGTTGTCCTTGCCTTTGCACTGTTATCCTCAGTGGGTATTCTTTTCTCCTTATGCTGCTTATAGTTGCAACTATCATCTTATCACCTTTCGAGGTCAAAGGGCAAAAAAAGTGAATGTCCCTGTCTTGGGACTTTTTTGAGGAAAAGCTTCCTCAAAGTTCTCCATCAGACATGCTTCTTCACATCTATGTAGCTAGAAGAGCATAGTATGCCCAGTCCTAACCGTGTCACTTATGAGGAGACAAGCAACCATTCCTGCCTTCACCTAAACAAGATTTGGCCCAGGGATGAGGAAGGGACAGAGCTTTTTCCCTGAAGGAAAAAATTAGGGTTCTGTGAGCAACGAAGAAAGGGGGATCGGCCCCACTATAATATACTTGTCCTTCTCACATTCGTTAGTAAAAATCAAAGTATGCCAAGCAGTGTGATGAATAAAGAAACTGTAGGATACCCTCTGTAAGACTGTGAAGAAAAAGAATTTCTGGTGATTAACTTAAGGCTTAGTATCATAATACCAAATATTTGGCTTTTTTTTCATTGAGAAGACATATAGCATATATTCAAAGCATGTCTCTATAACAAATACTCAGAAACACTTAAAAGGATGTAAGGGCAAGTGAGAGCTTTGAGGAGATAATAAATATTTGTTAAATAAATAAGTGAACAAGCATAGCTGATTTCCTTTTTTTTTTTTTTTTTCCCACCAACATGTTCAAGAATAGCAAACAATAGGTCGTTTTTTCCCATGGGTAATAGTATAGAATAAGGATGAGCAGCCTGGTTTCAGTCAATTTTGGGTTGAATCCTGGCTCTGTAACTTATCTGCTGTGGGACCTTGGGCAAGTTACTTATTTCTCCTAAAGCTTTCTTCATTTGCAAACTGAGGATAAGAGTAGTCTATGTCATAGGTTTGTTGTAAGTACTTAGAACAGAGCCAACACTATAAACAAATATGGCTATTATTATTATATATAATTATATCTTATTATACTAGGGTTAGAGAGATAGAGAACAAGTTAGGAAACCTGCACTTACCCATTTCATCACTTGATAACTGAGAAAATGTCTAATCAATTTTCAGATAATCAGATGAGAAGGTGCTGAAGTGAAAAGGAGAAATCCAAGACCTAAGACCTAGATATATTTAGGCCTGAGGAATGAAGTGCTTGGTGAAATGGAAAGAAAGAAAGACACGGACATTATCTGTGTGCATGGCTTCTAAACTTAGCATCAAAGCAAGAATCTGATTCTTCTCTCCATTGTTTAACTGCTGTCCGCAGAGGCCATTATGTCTTTTGAGCTCATTAAATGCCTGTGGCTTAGCCTGGCTGAGTATATAGCAGTGGAAGAATAGGAAAATTTAAAAACGATCCAGCAAGAAGAAGAAAGGGTGAACTGAGAATTTTGTTTCTGTACTTCATGACTTACAACATGGTGCTATTGACAGTCAGGAATGACTTTCAAGGTGACATTGACTCAGCTTAATGTTTACATCAGTATCTAGTTTCCCGTGTACTTACTGCAGTTTTTATAAATAGTTAACAATTGTCTTCATTGTCAAATAGTAATCTTATCAATTTGCTGAATTTTTTTTAAAGATTTGATCTACTTAAATTTTTTGTTTATGAAAACTTATCTTTGAAGTAAGTATGCAACTCTTAGTATCTCATTGGATAGAGAATGTATTTAACTATCTTAACTATCCATTTTGTAGTAAAGATGTGCTATATGGTTAAGACCTGCTTACTTTAAAAAATTAATGATTTACTCCTATGATACGATAGAAGCTGAAAAGATTATAATAATGCATGCCCATAAATATATTAATGCAGACTGACAGTGAGTCATGCATTTAACACCAATTCGTTCCCTTTAGAAATTGCATTTATGGTTAATGGTGCAACAGACTTCTCAGCTAAAAAGATCTCTTTTCTTTCCCCTCCCTCGCTTCCTCCTCTCTTCCTTTCTTCCAGGACACAATTGGACTTGATATATTTCCTTGTGGATATTTAGTCACCTAAATTCTGGAGTAGGTTACTGCAGTAAGATTTTTATTACAATTTAAAATAAGTGTAAAGCTTCTCCCCCAAAATTGTGATATGGAGAAAACTAGTTTCCAATCATGTGTCTGTTGAGTCTTTCTGGATTTTACTTCAAATAGGATGTGATAGATATCCTTTACTTTGTAATCCTTATGTTGCTAAAGCATTCACTTTTTTTTGGTTTGTTTTGTTTAATATCTTAAAGTTTTAATTGTATTTAAAAAGCCAGGTCTGGAGGCACCTGGGTGGGTCAGTAAGTTGAGTATCTGACTCTTGGTTTTGGCTCAGGTCATGATCTCAGGGTTGTGAGAACAAGCCCCACCCACGTCAGGCTCTGTACTGAGTGTGGAGCCTGCCTAAGATTCTCTCTCTTCCTTTTCCCCTCCCCCTGTTCACATTCCTTCTCTTGAAAAAAAAAAAAAAAAAAAGACCCCCCCCCCCACCTCTCTTTCTCTTTCTCTCTCTCAAAAAAAAAGAAGCAGCTAAATCTGTCCATACTGGTTGCACATGTTATGGACCAGGCATATGCTAGTCATTGAAGATGCAAATGTGAATAAGACTCAGGTGCTAATTTATGGTAATAGTTCTCAACATTCAAGCAAACCATTTAATTCAGTGTGATCATATTGAAAAGAAGTGTCTAGAAGGTACAGAGAGGACACAAGAGAGGTGCCATTTGAGCTGAGTCTTGGACAATTAGTAGAAATCCACTGGCAGCCTAAAGGGAAGAGGTCATGCCTGGTGGAGAGAAGCATCTGCACAGGTGCAGATCTGTGAAAGAGCAGGACATGCTCGGGCACTCTGTAGGTCCCTTGGTGTGGCTGGAGCCTAGAGTGTATGTGTTGGATTCTAACCTACTAGAATCACCTAAGGGCCTTTAAAAAAATCTTCATACCCAGGTCTCAATGTCTGGGGACTGGAACCAAGCTTTATGTAGATTCACAGATGATTCCAGCATGCAGCGATGTTTGGAAGCCACTGCTTTAACTCAGTAGGCATTCCGTTCTCATGACCTTAATAAGTATATTCTTAATATTTTGAGGGTTGTAGGTTCAAAATGTAGATTTTAACAAATATTTAATAAAAAGCATGATTTGATTTGCTTTACAAAGGGGTGAACTCAAAGCTTTAAAACTTTTTTTTTTTTTTTTTAAGAAGAGGAAGTGACAGATTTAAATATATGGAAACTGTAATGGAATATTTTTGGGTCAAGAATGAGTTTCATGCATGACTACTACCGCTCTATCTGTAGTCTCCTGTCATATACTCATTGTGGGTCTCAAACTCTGTGCTTGTCTCCAAAGTAGGTTGGTGAGTGAATCATGTCTAGAAATTAGAACCCCATGCCTCCTACTTTAGATGTGGAAGGAAACATACGTAGGAAACATATGTACAGTCTTATTTGATAATTTTGAATCATGTGAAACTAGAAGTTTTTTTTTAGTTTAGCTATGATCTGATATCCAGTGAAGTTATCCTATGGAATTATTGGCAGAGCTATTTAAGTATATTTAGAATTTACGTTTTATGTGAGACAGGGAGGAATTTTATATATACATGGATATATATGTGTATATATATTTGTATACATATGTGTATATATATATAATTATCTCTGTATATATTTCAAAAAGAAACAGTGGGAAGATGATCCAAAAGCTAATAAAAGTGGTTACCTTTAAAGGGTGTGGGGAAGAAATAATCAGAGGAGAGGGGACAAGGATGGATAATTTCTCCAATATAATTTGTATTATACTTTTGGTCTTGGAACAGTTGAAATATTTTATAAAATTAAAAATCACCATTTAATTAAAAAAGAAAAAAGCAATTGCTAAAAATTGAAACAAATTAATTAGTGGTATATCAAATTGGCATCATAACTAGGTATTGAAAATAATTATTTCTAGTTACTTTTAAAATATAGTATTGTGATTGTCCATAACCAAATGAGATACGTCTGATAAACAAGAAGAATTGCAAAGAAGTTGTAAACTGTATTCAGAAAGATCAGTATTGTTATTTTGAAAATCTTATAGTATAGAAAGACAATTATCATATTGTTTCATTCATATGTGGAATGTAAGAAACAGCACAGAGGATCATACGGGAAAAGAGGGAAAACTGAACGGGAAGTAATCTGAAGGACAAACCATGAGAGACTCTTCACTCTAAAAAACTAACTGAGGGTTGCTGGAGGGGATGTGGGTGGGGAAAGGGGTAAATGGGTTATGGGCATTAAGAAGAGTGTGATGTGATTTGATGAGCAGTGGGTGTTATACGCAACTGATGAATTATAGAACTCTACAGCTAAAATTAATGATATACTGTATGTTGGCTAATTATTTAAATTTAAAAAAAACTAATTAAATTGTAGGTTAAAGCATAACAGTAATTATGTTATCAGAAACCAAAAATTTTTATGTAAGAGAAAATGATGAGAATAAGTAAGGTAAAAAGAGATTTTATTTTAAAATTGAGACATATCTGTACAGACTCATTTATTTTTCTCTGTTCAGAAAAGTACATATGTCCTGGTTCTTTGGACTATAAAGACCAAAAAGCAGTGACAACTCATCACAGTGAATATCCCTACTGCCCAGATTACTGCCTCTAAATACCAAGGAACTGGGATCTTTGCAGAGAATGTTGATTCCAGGACCGAGAGGAAACATACAAGATGATTCTAAGACATCCTCTTGTGTCAGAAAACTATGAAAAGCCCATGGAATGAACATCAAAAGTTTAGAAGAGACAATGTGTAGAGAGACAATACACTTACATGTATATTTCCACCCATTACATGGAGTTGTAATCATTAAGAAACAACCAGTATGTCACCACTAAAGATTACTAGGACAGTGGACTCATTCTGAAAATTGTTAAGATAAAGAATCAAGGCACTTATCTGGCTTTCCTAAATGAATTAAAAACATTTTTTTTTCCTAAATGAATTTTATTGTGGAATAATCAGATGCTTGATGTGGAAAATTTCTCACAACAGAATTCTGGCTAATAATTACCGAAGGAATAGCATAATTAGAGAGCCCACCATTGAGTTTCCTCAAATGAATTAATGACTGTAGACAAAGGTTATCTATGGATGCTGAAACATTAATTTAACATTGCTCCATCTTCTGAATAGTTTCAGGATCACTAAAAATGGGTAAACCAGCAATTATACACCTAATACAAAAGGAAGCTAAAAAAGAAAGATTGTAATCAAGCCTCTAGACCTAACTTCCAGCTTAAAGGAATGGGAAGGGTGAAGGAGAATGGTAACACTATGAGGAAATAGCCAAATCCAGAGTGTAGAAGATTCTACAGGACCATTAACTTTGTGTCTTCAATAATTATAAATGTCATGGGAAGGGTGGGTGGGAAAAGCAAGGTGGGAGAGGAGGACTTTCCTAGATTAGGAACATAACAACTAAATGTAAAATGTGGATTTTGTTTGGTTTCTGGTTCAAATAAACCAACTGTAAAAAGACATTTTTTCTTTAAAAATTTTTTTAAATTTTTTATAAACATATAATGTATT
>PISX010024771.1:0-27299 GCA_004024625.1 Mellivora capensis | reverse complement strand
GCAGGTCAGAGGAGCAGGTGCAGAGGAGCAGGTGCTCAGGTGTGGGGTCTCTTGGGCTGGGAGCCCTTTATACACCTGCCCAGGGTCAGGTGAGATGCTGGGCACACGGTCACTTCCTGGTCCCTGTTGTGCCACTGCCCCAGGGGAATGGTATTTGTTTGTTTGTTTTAAATCTTAAAATAACCTCAGTGCTGTCGTAGTTTTGCACTTTTCCTTCAGTCCACTCTTTCCCCTCCTGTGCTCCCTGACAGATAAGAGAGCCGTCCGTCTCTGTGTCAGTGGAAGGTGGTGGGAGCAGGGCTCTTGGCTCTGAGGCCGTGCTCATCTCAGCTACCTGTGTTGGTTTCCTGTGGCTCCAGAGCAGGCGGCCGCAGGTGGAGGGCTTGACAGCAGACATTCCTGCTCCCGAAGTCTGGAGTCTGGAAGTCTGCGATGGAGTCGGCAGGGTCGTGGGCTCCCTGAAGTCTCAGGGGGAGGATCGTTGCTGCCTCTTCTGGCTCCTGGGGGCTGCCGGCATCCTTGATGCTCCTTGCATGGTGCTGGAGCCTGACCCTTCTTCCCTGTGTGGCCTTCCTCCCTGTGTGTCTGCATCTCATCTCTCCTCTTTGCTCTTACAAGGACACCGGCCATTCAATTAGGCCCTCACCTTGTCCAGGACAACCTCAGCTTGGCTCCACCTGCAAAGACCTGATTTCCCAATAAGGGCGTATTCTGAAGTTCCAGGAGGACACGGTTCAACCCACTGCCCTGTCTCATCACGTCCCCGACGTCGCCCGTGATGCTGCCCTGACCGTGAAAGCCCAGGGAGTGTCCACAGAAGACACAGGGGGATGGAGCCCAGGGAAATACTCTGGAACGGTCAGTCCCATCCTGCCTGTCACCTCTGGGAAGAACAGGACTCAGGGTCAGGACGGGGCCCGGGATCAGGAAAAGAGTCAGGATCAGGGCAGAATTCAGAATCAGAACGGGACTCAGGGTCAGGACAGGATCCAGGACTAGAAATGGACTCAGGATTAGGATAGGACTCAGGATGGGGACAGGAATCAGGATCAAGAAAGGACCCAGGGCCAGGATTGGATTGAGAATTAGAAAAGGACTTGGGGTCAGGATGGGACACAGAATCAAGATAAGACTCAGAATTAGAACAGAACTCAGGGTGCCTGAGAGGCTCAGTTGGTTATCGTCCAACTCTTGGTTTTGGCTCAGATATGATCTCAGGGTCCTGATATCAAGCCCCATGTTGGGATCCCCGCTTAGCTCTGCTCCTCCTCTGCTCATGCTCTCTCTCTCTCAAATAAATAAATACATAACTCCTTCTGAAAAAAAGAACAGTACCCAGGGTCAGTACAGGACCCAGGGTCAGTGTAGGACTCAGGATGGGGACAGGAGTTAGGGCCAGGTTAGGACTCAGTAATTAGAATAAGACCCAGGATCAGAACAGGACTCAGGATCAGGATAGGACCCAGATAACGAGTTGGGCTTCCCCTTCTGGACTTCTAGGATCCTGGGGTGTCTGCTCCCAGTTGGGCAAACTCATTAGGAGAGGTTCCCAAAATGTTCTGCTGAACTATCAACACAACAGTGGGCCCTGCCCTTTGTGATGGGAAACTCCTCAACAAACAACTTAAAAAATTTTTTAAAATTATTTGGCAAAGAGAGAGAGACAGTGAGAGAGGGAACACAAGCAGGGGGAGTGGGAGAGGGAGAAGCAGGCTTCCTGCTGAGCAGGGAGCCTGATGCCGGGCTCGATGCCAGGACCCTAGGATCACTATCTGAGGCAAAAGCAGAGACTTAACCACTGAGCAACCCAGATGCCCCAATAAACAGCATTTATTTAATAGCATGCATCCCTGAAATAGGTGAATTTCTGTAATATGCATGTGATCTATCCAGTCATATATTGCATGTTAGCTATTTTTTTCACATTTTTGAAGCTGAAACACAAATAGGTTTTAATATGCTTTTCTGTAGTCCATGTTGGGGACCACACTTGTAGACCCATTCTTAAGTACTTATGGTTCACATACTCCTCTTTAAAATTCAAATGAGGGTCTCCTTAGACAAGTCTATACATATGCACATAAACATAGAATTGTGCATAAAATTTGCAAGAATTCATGTAGGACCTGATGTCCACCTGTGGTCTGTAGATCCGGTTGGGAACCCACTAGAACAGGAGGCTCCAAGTGAACCTAGATAGTTCCTGTGGGCTCCCATGAAGCTTGAAGGACTGGTTGTGTGCGGGTTTTCTCACCTCTCCCACAGTAAGAGGAAAGCAATGGTGACAGGGCAATATGGTGTCAGGTGGTGAAGGGCTAAGTGATTTATGTGACCAAGGAAAGGTCATCCGAAGACCTCGGACAGGGCTGCAGATGAGGATACCAACAACGCAGTGATTCCCTTGGAATGAATGGACGGTTGGAGAGTCGGAGGAGAGATCATAAAAAGCCGTGTGGTCCCTTTCACTACCCCTGCTGGGGGAAGCCAGATACCATGTCACAGCCTACAGAGAAGCCCACGTGGTGAAGAACCGCGGCCGATAGCCACGTGAGGCGCCATCTTGGAAATGGCTCTTCCAACCCCACTCAAGCCTTCGGATGACGCAGCCACCGCTGATGCCTTGCTGAGAACCTCAGGAGAGATCCTGAGCCAGGACCACCCGGGAAAATTTAGAGCTTAAGAGAAAGGAATGGAAATAAGGCAAGCATTCAAATAAAGGTGTGAGAAAAAGCACAGAATGAAACTAAAATAATAAGAAAGAAGCAGAAGAAAAATAACAGCGGAGTGACAGGGGATGCTGTGTCTTTGGAAAAACTGATGAGACAACTGTCTGAGAACCTGGGCCACAGGAGAGGAAGCAAGACGCACACAAACAAGATACAACCTGAGCAAAGTTAAATCATGGACATGTAGCAGATATCACAAGAAAGGGATCTGGGGAGAAAATCTGCTGGAAATTTAAAATCTAGGAAAAACAGATACCTTTCCAAAATAAAGTGAAATAGCAAAATTCACATGAAAAGACCTTGAAAACTTGACCAGACCAATAACCATGAAAGACAGTGAAATTTTCACCAGAAATCCTGAGCCCTGGAAAGCCCCAGATGCAGACGACTTTACTGATGAGTTCCCATAGCCCCTCTACAATGCTGGAAGGGGGGCTGGGCACGTCCTCTCATGCAGCTCTTACCACTTTCATTTCAGAGTCAGGCAAAGCACAGGAAAACAAAGGAAAATTGTAGATCCACTTCAGTATGAATGAAACTGCACAATTTCTAAACCAAATACTGGAACGATCAGGTCGGTTATTGAAAAGAGCCAGTCATAGTCAAGGAGGGCTTATTCTAAGAAGACTAAGGGGACTCGCCCTCAGAAAATACATCACTGTAACTCACTACCACGCGGCTCAAAGGAGAAAAGAATTCACACGATCATCTCAGCGGGTGTGAAGAAAAGGGTCCATGAACAACTTATGATTTTTCTGCCCAGAGGTAGAGACAGAAGAACCTTCCTTAAAAACTCGATAAAGTCCGCCCGTGCAGCCCGCACACCACACCTGACATTTCCTGTAGAAAGTTCAGACACACCTTTACATTTACGTGCAAGACGAAGGTGTGGTCCGCCGTGACTGGGGGGGAAGGCACATGGACAACTGGCCCGTGACATGTCCATCTCCAAAGGAAAGCAGCCGGAACAGATTTTGAGAAAATTGGGATAAGAGAGCTGAGCCAGGCTGCAGGATTCCTCCCGCTCAAAGCTCCCAGAACAACAGCTCTTGTCACAAAAGTCACAAAACTCCTACCATGAGGTAGGAAATGAGAGGATGTTTCTGTAAGAAGAACAAAAGTGCCGACACCTGGGACACCCCCAGCCCTCCGCGTAAACCCTCCTTGACAGCAACGTGGCAATGGAAAGAAGAGCGTCATTCTCCCCAAACTAATCTAAGTGCAGTTCTAACAGTCCCGGAAGGTTACGGGAGAATTGTTCCTAACTCTTGAATTACGTGGGAGAATCAGGTTTCACAGATCGTGAGGAAGGGAGAGCCCACCCATCACCTGGGCGATAAATCAGGGCAGGGCAGCGTTGGGGCGGGCAAGGAGAAGGGGGGATGGTGGGCACTTGGCCCATGATGGAGAGCGTCGTGAATCAGGGACAGTAATTACAGGAGATCCCATGGCATCCCCTCCATGTCGGGAGACCCTCTGAATGCTTGCTTCGTGGTGCTGGCTTGAGCCTGCCAGCAGACCTCAGAGGTGGGTCCTGGCACGGAGCCCCCGTCCAGGTGGCCAGACCCAGGCTCCCCTCGGCTCTCACCGGAGCAGGGGCCACGGAGGACGCTGCTCACAGGGGCCGGTTCGTGGACAGGCCGGTTACAAGCACGGATGGTGTCCAAGACGAGGAGAATAAACAGAACGAGGCATGTGCTCACGCGAGCAAACTGCGTATCAGAGAAATCACGGGCTGGGCTGATGTAAAGAAACGCGGCTTAATGAAAAAAATGCAGGGCTCAGCAGGAGGAGGGCTGCGTCCGTCTGCAGCTGGCCTCCGTGCCGGTTTGAAAATAAGAACATGAACACGACCCTATGTATCTTTCAGGAGGACCCCCCCCCCCCGCGTGGATATGTCTGAGCTGCGTGAGTGGGTTCTGCTTCAGGGGAAAGAAGGGACATGGGGAAATCAAGAGGGGCTTCAGCCCCCCACCCTGTCAGAGAGGCAGCGTGGCCGCAACCAGCCATGAACAAACAAGAACCGATTTTCAAAGGAGCTTGTGATCCCAGCCGACTCTAATCCCTGCGCTCACTGGGAAGATAGAGGAAGAGTCAGATCAGGGGAGGAAGGTCCTGTAGATCCACACCCAGGGATTACATGTCAGGCCCCTGCTGGAGCCATCCTTCCTGCCAGTGCTCCAGGCCGACCCTCACTCTGGGGCATTCAGCCTCCCGGCTCATCCCTGCTGCCTCCCCTGGAGCCGGTCCCAGCCCGATGGCCTCCAGTTCTGTTTGATCAGGGCGCCCGGGGGTGCTGTGGGCTTGGGCATGTTTGGGGCTGCCTGTCTGTCCTCTCTCGCCGGGGTGGTGTTCTGTGGAGACACACACGTCCCAGGGTGAAGCTTTGCTTTTATCAGGTGCTTGGAGATAGCGCTCCAGGGTCTTTGGCTTGGGACGCGCCAACAGGACGTCTGGCACCGGCCCGATGTCCGCACCCACCCCACCCCATGCCACAGAGGGCTGGGAATTTGCTGTTTTGGCAACATTTTCGGGGGTTAATCTTTGGAATTCTGTAACTTAATAATCATATGTCTTAGTCTGCAGTGTTCTGCCTTCATTTTTCCCAGAACATGTCACTCCTTTTTTTTTTTTTTTTTAAGATTTATTTATTTGCCTTATAGAAAGAGAGAATGTGGATGGGGGGGGAGAGATAGAATCCCAAGCAGACCCGAGGGGCTCGATCTCACGACCCCGCGATCGTGACCCGAGACGAAATCAAGAGTCTGATCAGTCGACCGAGCCGCCCGGGCGCCCCGACACGTCCGTGGTTCAGGCCGCGGAAGGCCGCCTGTATTTTTAGCCTAGTTCAGCTCCACTGAGCGAGGCCTGCGCCACGTTTCAGGGGGCCCTCCGCTTCCGTCGGCCCGTCTCCGGGTTCCCACCCGTGCCGGGCGCTTCCCACGCCTTCCTTGGTGTCCGCTCTTCTGCTCCAGCCGTCCCGGTGGGGCTGCGGGCTCTGCCTCCCTTGTGCCGTCTGCGGGGCTCCCTGGCGCCGGCGTCTGTTCCCCCGCCTCTGCCCGGCCTTCCTTTTTCATATTCTCAATGTATTTCTGATTCTTTATTTAAATTCAATGTAGTTGACACATATCATGTCACTTGTTTCCGGAGTCGAGTTCAGGGTTCATCCGTGGGGCTGACCCGCGGGGCTCACGGCATCACGTACCACCTTCGTGGCCGTCACCTAGTCACCCCGGCCCCCGTCCCCCAGCAGCGCGCAGTGTGTTTCCTAGAGTTAAGGCTCTCTTATGGCTTGTTTTCCTCTCTGTTTTCTTCTTATTTTATTTTTCCTTCCTTCCCCATGTTCATCTGTTTTGTTTCTCACATTCCACAGGAGTGAGATCACGCGGTCTTTGTCTTTCTCGGACTGACCTGTTTCCCTGAGCGTAATGCCCTCTAGTTCCACCCACAGCAACACGTCTCCCAAGGCAGGGAAACAAAAGCAAAAATGAACTATGGGGACTTCATCAAGATAAGAAACTTATGCCCAGCAGAGGAAACAGTCAACAAAGCGAAAAGGCAACCCACAGAACGGGAGAAGACATCTGCGAAATGTCTTACCAGAGAAAGGGCTGGTACCCAGGACCTATAAGGAACTTGTTAAACTCAGCCTCTACCCCCTGAAAAAAATCCAGTCAAGAAATGGGCAGAAGTCATGAGAAGAAATTTCTGCCAGGAAGACAGACAAATGGCACCAGACCCAGGAAAACATGCTGGGGTCCTTGCATGTCCCCACCTGGGGCTCACAGCACCTGGCGGGCCGTGTGAGCTGTGTTCGTGGACCTCCCCAGCTTCAGACCCAGCCCCGTCGGAAGGCTGTGCCAGGGCCGCGTCCCGGCTGCACCGACGGCTGCTGTTTGTTTAAAAATGTCCTGGGGACGCCTGGGTGGCTCAGTTGGTTAAGCGGCTGCCTTCGGCTCAGGTCATGATCCCAGCATCCTGGGATCAAGTCCCACATCGGGCTCCTCGCTTGCCAGGGAGCCTGCTTCTCCCTCTGCCTCTGCCTGCCACTCTGTCTGCCTGTGCTCACTTGCTCGCTCTCCCTCTCTCTCTGACAAATAAATAAATTAAAAAAAAAAAATGTCCTGGAGGCACCTGGTGGCTCACCCGTTTAAGCTAAAGCTCCCAGTTTCGGTTTGGGTCAGGATCTCAGGGTCCTGGGCCTGAGCCTGCTTCCTTCTCCCTCTCCTTCTGTCTGCTGTGCTCTCACACTTTCTCTAAAATAACTAACTACATACCTAACTAAATAAATCCATCCTACCCTGAGCTCCCACGTGAGCAGCTGTGGAAAACACAGCGTGTTATTTGAGGAAACTCATCTCCTCTGTATGTAAATAACGTCTCAAAGAACAGAGAATTTGAAGAAAACATAATTTGTAAGAAAGTAAAAAAAAAAAAAAATCACCCTCACTGAAAAGAAGTTAAAGCCATAAATGCGGTGCCCTTTTCCGACGGTGACACCCACGAGACGAGAGAAGATCACGCCGACACACTCAGCGTCTCAGCCGTCCCGCAGCAGCCGGCACCAGGGTCAGCCATGCTCGCCTGTGTTTGGAGACGGGTCAGAGCTATGAAGTCTTCAGTTAAGCCTCTTTCATGACATGGATGAAATTTGGCAAAAATATGAAAACCAGGTTTACGTAGAAAATTTTAAAATTTAAAATGAAATGGAGCTATCTAAGGGGAAAGGTAAATTGGGGCAAATTAACCAAAATGTTACCATTGTGTGATGGGATTATTGGTTCTTTTAACACTTTCCCTTATATTCTGAGTTTCTTTCTCGGCATGGCCATCTTGTGTTCTAGGAGCGGTCACGTAACAGTGTGAGTTATTAATCACGGGGAGACGTGGCCGGGTCAGTGGGAGGCGCTTTGTTGGGGGAAGGAGATCTTCTGAAAACCATCCCCAGCACGTCGCCTGGGAAGGCAGAGAAGACAGGTGGTCACGGTACTGACAGGCCCGGCCATGGGGAGCAGAGGTGCCCGGAGACTCCGGCAGGTGTATAAAGGGCCCCGGCCCAGGAGGCCCCACACCTGAGCACCTGCTCCTCTGCACCCTCTCCTCTGACCTGCTCCACCCTCAACCCACCAGAACCAGGGGCTGCTGTGGCTGTTCCGGGGGCTGCGGCTCCAGCTGTGGGGGCTGCGGCTCCGGCTGCTGTGTCCCCGTCTGCTGCCGCAAGCCCGTGTGCTGCTGTGTGCCAGCCTGTTCCTGCTCCAGCTGTGGCTCATGTGGGGGCTCCAAGGGGGGCTGTGGCTCCTGTGGTTCCTGTGGCTGCTCCCAGTCCAGCTGTTGCAAGCCCTGCTGCTCCCAGTCCTGCTGCTGTACCCACTGCTAGTCCCAGTCCAGCTGCTGCGTCCCCGTCTGCTGCCAGTGCAAGAGCTGAGGGTCTGGACAGCAATGTCAAGTGGCACGTGCCGGCGCAGGGGCCCCCACTCCCAGCCCACTGCTCTGGGGCTCTTTGACTTCACGCTCTGACTTTGTCATCCACACCCCCTCTTGGGCAACATATTCTCAGGACAGACAGGACCCTGGGACGCCCTTCTCAGCGACGGGGCCCTCCACTTGGCTCATCTCCCTCCTCTCCTCCTGGACCTTCCCACTCTCCCCCTCACCCAACTGAAGACCCAAACTGGCCAACAGAGGCCCTCGAGGCAGCTCAGACTCCTGGGACCCTAGAGCGGCCCCTCCTCTCAGGGGTTGGAATGATCCTCTGGCTCCCTCTATGTCAAAACCTGATCCCCAGTCTTCCAAATAAACAGCTGATAAGCAGAAATCTCAGTCCCTCCCTTCCTCTCTGTAACCCCCAGAGCATCCTTTCCCAGCCCCGTGCCCGAGTCTGTTCCATCTCTCCTGCCTTGATCTGCTTCATGCTCGAAATCTGACATTTATGGGTTTCTGCCCTCTGCCCCCGTGGCGTCAGGCTCTGAGGGTCAAGTGCGGAATAGAGCTCCAGTCTGGAGTGTGGGGGGGCTGGGATGGGGTGGTGGTGGCTGCGAGTTGGTGGCTGCTGTGGCGGGCCATCCTGTCAGGGGGGGGGTCCCGGAGGCTAAAGCTCTTCAGCGGAAGAGAGTCAGTGCCGTCTGTGCAGGAGAGGAGCCTCCGGGAGCCCCTGGGGCTCAGAGGAAGCCATAGAGAAGTTGCTGAGAGAGTCCAAGTTTTACCCCAAACGTAGCCAGGTGCCTCGGAAAGACCCGGGATGGACGGACAGGACATCCCGGCCTCCAGACTGTGCCAACAGTCTGAGGTCTACGCCGCCAGGGGGCACTTGGTTTCAGTGGCTCCAGGGAATGTGTGCAGTGGCCCTTGGGAGCCTCGAGGGGGTCAACATGGAAACTGGGTGCTTCTGCGGTTGATGGTGGGTCCAGAGGCCATGCCCCCAGGACTCCCCCAAGTCCACAGCGCTGGCCCAGGGGCGGGCCTCGGCCTCTGCCTCTGGCTCTGTTGTGGAGCCCCGAGCGCCCCCCGGGACCGGGTCCCAGGCCCGAGAGCCACAGGGACGCTGACCCAGGGACCACAGCCACCTTGTGATGCCCACGGGTGGTGGCAGCAGCGGCTGTGGTCTGTCCACGTGGCTCAGCAGCAAGCGTGGCTTGGATACCGAGACGCTGGTGCACACGGTGAGACCCCACAGCTGGGCCGCCGACAGGAGGAGGGGAGCGGCTGCCTCTAGGCTCCAGGCCCCAGCTGAGGGCACACGGGAGCAGCACCTGAGCCCACCGGGACCCATCTGCGGTGGCTCCGGAGAGCCATGAGAGGGGTCGCCCACACTTGCCACCCTTCTTCCCAGCTTGGTGGCAGTGTCCTCCCGATGGCTTCTCTTCACCTGGAGCTGGGTCCCTGACACCCACAGGCTGCCGATACCTGCTTCCAGAAACCCCCGGGCACGCAGGCCCCGAACAGGCCCTCCCTTCATCCCAGGGTGACAGCAGCCCCAGGGGCCGCGCAGACTCTGGGACCCCCTCCATGCCACACCCGCCCCCCTGCCTGCACCCCAGGCCTTGCTCCCACCTCTCTGGCCACCTTTCTGCTGGTCCACAGTGGTCGCCCAGGGTCAGACCTGCCCCTTAGTGTCTGGAGCCACTGTGGCCCCTCCAAACCACACTGGTGTTTGCTATTCGGTGGTGGGAGCCGCTTCTCCCGACCCTGCAGGAGAAGTCACTAATGCATGCGCTTGAGGAGACACACAAGGTCGGCGGCAGCTGCGA
Source organism: Mellivora capensis (assembly GCA_004024625.1). Classification (NCBI taxonomy): domain Eukaryota; kingdom Metazoa; phylum Chordata; class Mammalia; order Carnivora; family Mustelidae; genus Mellivora; species Mellivora capensis. The sequence goes on along the minus strand of PISX010024771.1, from coordinate 17,326 downwards.
CCCGTCTACCCGAAGTATCTGATCAACTGGGATTAGGTTGAGCATCACAGGACGACACGGCAGTGGTGAAGGAGGACCTTCATAGACCATTACTTCTAGGAAACAGCAGTGGAGAGAAGCCGGCTGGGTGGGCTTGGAAACAGGGACAGAAACCCAGCGACAGCCAAGGAGGGGTCTCCGGGTGAATGCAGTGGACAGGGAGTGCCGGCGGGTGCTTGTAAGGAGTTCACAGAACCGGAACATCGAGGCTGGCGGCACAGTCCCGAAAGTGAGAGCAGAGGGAGTCACCATCCTCGAGGACACATAGCATCGCTGGGCTTGGAAGGGAAGCATGTGCTGGGGAGGCATTTGTTAACACTGCCCCTTGTGGGGGGACAACCCGGGGAATGTGCTGGAAGACTGGCCTGGGGAGCAGGGTCTCTGTCGTTCTGGCTGCTGCTCTGGGTCAACCGCAGCGCCCTGCACGTGGCAGATACTGGATGACTTCGCGGAAGGCGTGTACGGATCACGTGCCCCTGGCCTGCTGTGGACGGGGTGGGGGTGGGTTTCAGTGGCTAGACTTCTCTTGGGGGGTCAGGACAGGGAGGACTGCGGGAGGCGGCGGGCCAGCAGGGGTCGCTGCTGACCATGAGATGCTGGTGGAGCCCAAGGCTCAGGGAGGTTCCCACGCTGAGTCCCAGCCCTGGACCCTGGTGACCACGCTGACATGGCAGTCTCCAAAGGGACCCCCTTCCTCCCTCTCCCCTCCTGCTCCCACCCCTACTTCTAGTGCTCATGCGCTCCAGCCCCAGGGTGGGTGGAGGTCCCCAGGCACAGCCCTCCGACGCGGCCTCAGCCCGCAGGGTCTTCCAGCCTCCCCGAGAAGTGGTGACTCCTCTGAGTCGACACCCTGGGCCCCACGGACCCTGCCACCCCCCATCTCCTCGACCCCTTCACCCTCACGTCCCCCAAAAGGATGAGGGGAAACGGGGGCTGGGAACATCGCCAACGGCCCCCCTGCAAGGCTGCCCTCAAGTCCAGGTTGGGTTTTCGGGACCCCCGGGACCCTCCACCCCCGCTTCCACCTGAGGCTCCACAACTCCTCCCAACGTCTTGTCTCTTCGTCTCTTCCGGGGTCCGTCTGCTTCTCTCGCTCCGGTATTGTCCACTCACCACCCCAGGGCCTTTGCAAGTGAAGCAAAGCCCCAGCCTCACCCCCTCAGCTGGAGGAGGTTCTTCCTTACGTGCAGGACATCACATCCAGAGGGACCCTGGGGTCCTCCTCGCCCATCCCCATTGCTGAGACAATTCCTGGATTTTCTCCCCCCGCAGGGGCTGAGGCTGAAATGCAGATCGAGGGGCCCCTGGGGGTTGCCGAATGCAGGTTAGAGCGGCTACGGGGTGAGCCCCCCCCCCGCCCACAGGGGCCGAGGGAAGTGCCCCTGTCCTGGGCCTCTGCTGCGTTCAGCGGTGATCTCGGGAGGGAGCCAAAGGGGCACTGGCACTTTGGGCTGGACCCCATCTGCCCTGCCTACCAAGAGTGCCCCCAGAGGGCCCCTCCTGGTCCCCTGCACCTGCTCCCAGGGGCCCCTGACCCCCTGAGGCTGGGCCCAGGGGTGGGGAGGTATCCGCAGCCCAGCCCCCTCCCTAGGGGAGAGCACCACTGGGATGTGGAAGGCCAGATGCCGTCCCCACCCCACTCCCATCCCGGGTGCTCCTTCTCCTGGTCCCCAGAACCCCAGGCCAACAAGAGAGGCTCCCTGGGGTCAAGGACCTGCCAGCGGGGGCACAGGCTGCTGCAGGCGTGAGTCCTCACCCACATTCTTCTCCTCCCGCAGGGGTCTTGGCCCGTCCTCCTTGGGACCCCATGCTAAGCCAGGTGGCAGGTCGCCCCCAGAGCCTGCAAACTCCAGGAAAGGCTGGGTGCCTGGGCAAGAGGGACCCCCCTACAGTCAGCAGCAACCCACCCGACACCCCAGGGCACTGCCACTTGTGTTCAGGACCCTGGAGCTCGTGTGCCCACAGGACAGGAGGGAGGGTGGATATGGTGGAACCAAGGCCCGGATGGGCAGGAGTGGCTGCTCCAGGGACCCCCACGGGATGCCTGGCTGCCCATGTCCCTCGGCTCGTGCCACCTGCCGCCCATGGGAGGGGACGAACCGGATTGCCACCAAGGAGCCACCAGGAGGATCGTAGGCAGAGGTTCGCAGCTGCCACTCTCCTCTCCCCTGCCACACCCCGCCCCCGGCCGGCACTTCCCCTGGGCTGGAGAGGGGCCGGGGTTGCTGGACTCGTGACCCTGAGTCGGTGGTCCCAGTGACACAGGGGCTGGAACCACTGTCCCACACGCGACTAAAGTGCTACTCCCCTGAAAAGTCTGTGTGGGGGCCTGAGGACGTGGCGGGGGCTTCCTCCAGCCGGGGCGGGTGTTCTACCAACAGACTCTATGGGGTCCAGGCCACTCTGCTTCTGGTAAGTCCCCAGGTCCTACCTGAGGTCCCCAACCAGCCGGCCTGTATAGAGCGGGGAGGGGCTTAGTCTACACAACTCAGACCTATGTCCTGGGGTTCCCGCTTTCAAAGGGAACACTTGGAATCCCGAGTCCACCCAGGAGTGGCAGCCCCCACCTGGGGAGACACCCAGAGAGGCCACTCTGAACCCCTATAAGTAGCTGCCGCAGCCCCACGTGAAGGGGGGACGAGGGCACCCGTCCTTGGGGGAGGCTGTCCTCGCTGACCTTGGGGGGCTTCCATCACTTGTCCCAGAGACCCCGTCCTCAGTGCAGCTGGCTTGGGCACCAGTCAGTATCCTGCATTTCAGGAAGGAACCGCTTTCTCAGTGAGCTGCGTCGGTGACAGGATCTCCGCTAACAGAGGAAGTTGCGAAGGTAGAGTCAGAACACGGCCCTGTCTGGAGCCTGCGGAGATGGTGGACCTACAAACGGTCATCGACGACCCTCAAGCCACCAGGTGAGGTGTTGAAGGGGACAGGTGACCCCTGAAGCACTCATCAGTCTGGGGCTGAAGTTGGGAGCACGAGACATTTAGCCCCTGTCTGAACGGCGGCTCGTGAATAGAGTTTATTTTTATTTTTATAGTTTTCAAAGATTTTATTTATTTATTTGACAGAAAGAGAGAGAGAGAGCACAAGTAGGCAGAGAGGCAGGCAGAGAGAGAGGAGGAAGCAGGCTCCCCTCCGAGCAGAGAGCCCGATGCGGGGCTCGATCCCAGGACCCTGAGACCATGACCTGAGCCAAAGGCAGAGGCTTTAACCCACTGAGCCACCCAGGAGCCCCTCGTGAATAGAGTTTAACATTGAAACATCAAGATGGGGGTTTGCTGCAGGGACTGTCCTGTGCATGGTATGTTCAGAGGGACTCTTGGCTTCCACCCGCAAGACGCCAGGAGCCCCGCACACTTCAGGTCGTGGCAACTGTGAGTGTCTCCAGGCAGTGCCTGATGTCCTCGTGGGGCACAATTTCTCCTGCTGGAAACCAAAGCATCATAAAAATTTAATATCTATGACTGGAAATGAACAGTCCTGTCTGATTTTTTAAATCTACAAAATCAAACTAAATATTGAAATATTAAGCATTTTGTCCTAAACTCATGACCAAGACTTGGTCATGCTTGATCACTAGGTCGGTTAAATGTTGACTTATACAGCCCAGTCAGTTCAATAGGCAAGGAAAAGAAATAACACGATCATATGGGAAAAGAGGAAATAAAATTGCTATGGTTAGTAGTGTAATTTTTAATGTATAAAGTTCAAATACATCTATTAAAAAGTTGATATGGCAAGATAGATGGAAAAGGGTCCATAAAAAAATTAATCATGTTTTGATGACAAGCAACAATCTCTTAAAAATTAAGTTTAAGACAGATCAAATAAAATTTTAAATTATAAATATTAAAAAAATCAATTACTTAGGCAAAAAAAAAAACACCTAAAAAAGAACAAAGAAAATCACAACATATTTTTGAGGGAATTTAAAGATCTAAGTAAATAAAGCCAAATACTGTATTTATGGGCTTGAAAAGTCACATTTATAGAGATGTCAACTCTTCCAAAACTCAATATGTGGAATCCACGTCATTTGGATCAAAATCCCAGAAAGTTAACTTTGCTTACATTGATAAGCTGATTCCAAAATTTATATGGAGATTCAAAAGACCCGGAAAAGCCGTAGCAGTCTTGAAGAACAAAGCTGGTTTTCTTTGCCATCTATCAAGCCTGGTAGGGAGGGAGAGTGTCTAGGAGAACGTGGCCGTGAGGGAAGGTAGACCAGATGACTCTTGGAGCGGCCCACGGGCCTGTCTAGCGGCAGCTCAGGGATAATAGATGCCTTCCCCGGGACACTAGCTCCACGAGTCTACTGAGCATTGGAAATGTGACCAATGGGTCTGAGGAAATGAATTTTATGTTTAGTTAATTCAGAATTAATTCTAATGTATATAGGTACACGTGGCTGTGGCTATGGTATTGGACGGCACGCGGTGTCCAGTTCTCGTCCTACGTATTGTACGACAATCTTATTATGCCCAAGGTGATGGTTAGTGCAGTGTGCAATGGTGGTTGGAGATAAAGAGATTACCCAGATTTAGGAAAAGGTAGCTGGCCCTTATCTCATACCATACACAAAAGTAATTCCAGATGCATTGCATTTCCAGGTGTGAAAGATGAAAAATAGTGACGCTTCTATAGGAAACCTAGAACAATTTTGTGATGCTCCACATTCTCCTAAAGTGTATAGTATAACAGTTTGTGGCATTTAATTTTAAGAAATCTGTCATTATAAGAAACCTTCAAGGAAATGAAAAGCAAGCAGAAGAGTTGGAGAAGATACTGAGAAAGCATATATTTGGTGAAGAACTAGTATCAGGATCTTGTGAATAAGTTAAATATAATAATCATAATAATGACTCTCATGGGTCATTTTTAAAAGACACATGATCCAATAGAAAAATCAGCAAATGATTTGAACAGACGTTTCCCAAAGAAAATAGCCAAATGGCTAAACATGGTAAACACTGCTCAGATTCATGAGTCATCAGGAAAGTACAGAATTAGTCACAATGTGCTACTACCATGTGGTGGTAAGGATGCAGGTCGCTGGGGCTCTTGTGCATTGTTGGAAGAAGCAGAACTTGGCACAATTACTTTTTTTAAGACTTCATTTATTTATTAGAGAGAAAGAGAGCACAAGCCATAGGGAGGGGCAGAGAGAGAAGGAGAAGCAGACTCCTTGCTGAGCAGGGAGCCCGGCTAGGGGCTTGATCCCAGGACCCCGGGATTATGACCTGAACCAAGGGCAGAGGCTTAACCGACTGAGCCCCCCAGGCAAACCTGGCACAATCACTTTTGAAAGGGATTTCCTTATGATTCAGCAAATCCACTCTGGTTACATACCCAACAGGAAGGAATGCTAATGTCAACCAAAAAACCAAGCAAAAGTTTCCAAAGCCTCTGTATCCCCAATACTCAGAACCGGACACACCTCACATGTCCGTGAACACAGAGCAGGTAAGTAAATTGAGATGCATTTGTGTGATGGAACTCTACGTGTCGAGTAAAAGAAGGAATTGCCACATACAAGCGTGGGGACAAATTTCACAGGGCTCAAACTGAAATACAAAGAGTGACAAAGAAAACCAGCTCATCCAGGAGCCGCGCGATAAAACCAAACAGTGCAACTCACAGGCCATTGGAATCCCGGCTGCTTAAGAGGAGAAAAGGAAAAGAGAAGGCAGAAGAAATAATGGCTGAGAATTTGCCAAAATCAGTGATAGTTACCACACCAGTTCAGAGAATACCAGCCCTGGTAAACACGGAAACACACGCACACGCGCACACACTGAGGCAAATCGTATTTAACGTGCTGAAAGCCAGGGACAATGGGAAAATCCCGCAGACCACCAGCGCATGCGAGCCACATCACCTGCGGGGCAACGAGGATGAGAATTAGAGCAGACCTCTCGCCAGAAACCACCTAAGGGAAGACTGGCATGACATCTTTAAAATGTTAACAGAAAATAACCGTCAACCCAGAATCTACGTCCAATAAATCTACCCTTCAAAACTAAAGGAGAAACATTTTCCTGAACAGATAGAAACAGGGGGACTTTTTTCCAGCTGGCCTACCCTATAAGAAATATTTTTTTAAATTTATTTATTTGTCAGAGAGAGAGAGAGGGAGAGAGAGCAAGCGAGCACAGCAGGCAGAGAGGCAGGCAGAGGCAGAGGGAGAAGCAGGCTCCCTGCCGAGCAAGGAGCCCGATGTGGGACTCGATACCAGGACGCTGGGATCATGACCTGAGCCGAAGGCAGCCGCTCAACCGACGGAGCCACCCAGGCGTCCCCCCTATAAGAAATATTTAAGGAAATTCTTCAGGTGGAAGAAAGGTCAGAGGTAGGTCAGAGACTTGGGTCTACAAAAAGAAGAATATTGGAAATGGACAAAATGAAAGTAAAATATTGTCTTGCTCTACAAGATAACCAGCTGCTTAAAATAGTAATAGTAACAATGAACTTGGTGAGTATAACTTGGGTAAATGGGGTGTATGACAGCCCCTGAATAGGTATAGGAGGGAGGCGCCGGGAGCACAAGGCCCTCACCATGTACGTGAAGCAGTGTAATATTTACGGGTGGACGTAGATCATTTCAACTGTATGTTGTACACTTTAGGGCAACCCCTAAAAAAATGTGTCTTGAAAAAAAGAGATATAAATAAGTCAATAGAAGACATGTAATGGGATCATAAAAAATGCTGAATTAAACCTAAAGAAGACAGAAAAAGAAGAAAAAAGAAACAGAGAGCAAACATGAAACATATCGAACAGCCACCCAAAGTCACAAGAGTTTGATCTACGCCAGTCGTCGCTGAAAATGTGAATGTTCTGGACATAGCAGCTGGAGACCGGGAGTGGATAGAGTCAGAGTGGTCAGAGCGGATAGAGGCGAGGCCCAAAACCCACTTCAGTACTACAACTTAGCCGGGCCAACGGTGAGGGGCTAGAGAAAGATAGACTGTGTTGACCCTCAGAGGGTTGTCACACCACGATAAAGGGGCCAACTCACCAAGAACACAAAGTGATTGCAAACACTAGGCACATAATAACAGCGCTCCGAAACACAAGAGGCAAAGGCTGATCTGGAAGACCCGCCCTGGAGAAGCCGCAGTCTTCCCCCCCTCCTGCCAGTTCTCGGCAGAGCGAGTGGGCAGAGGTCAGCAGGAACAAAGAAGACCAGACAACGGTATCGGCAACTTGACCTAACGACATTTAGAGAGTATTTCTCCCAACAATAGGGAAAATTTACTCTCTTTTAATGGTTTTTAAAACCTGAAGTCTAGTTAGCCCTCCACGTTAGCACTGGGGGCGGGTGTACAACACAGGGATGTGACAAGCGTGTGTGCTGTGCTGGGCTCACCACAGGCGTGGCCGCCGCCGGCCACCACACACCGCGAGAACATGCCGTTGCCTGTATCCCCGGGGCTGGACCTTTCATCCCATACCCCCTACCCCCTATTACCCCCTACCCCCTATTACCCCCTACCCCCTATTACCCCCTACCCCCTATTACCCCCTACCCCCTATTACCCCATACCCCCTATTACCCCTCCACCCATTTTGCCCATCTCCCTTTCCTACCGGGCACCCACCAGTGTGTTGTCTGTATTTATGGGTCTGCTTCAGCTTTTTTTGCTTGTTTTTTGAGAAAACTCATTCTTTTCAAGCACACATAGACCATTTGCCATGATAGAGCATCTTCTGGGCCATAAAACAAAGCTTACCAGACTGAGAAGAATCGCATGAAGCATGTGTTGAGCAAGTAGCATCTGTCTCCTGTCACCGGGAGAAGACATCGGAGCACTCCTGCCCTCTGCCTGCCCTATTGGAGTCGCCAAGAAACACACACGGCTGTCACGTGCTGGAAGGGACAGAGCGGGGTCAGTCTCTGCAGCGGCTGTTGGTCCCCCGTGGCCAGCTGGTCCCCTCCCGGCAGCTGACGTGGGGCCACTGGCCTGCACACACCCTTCTTGTGCCGCAGCAGGAGGACCCTGTCCTCACCCTACGGGGGACCCACAGAGCAGCGGGTGTGGCCAGACACCACCAGACACACATGCTTAAGCAGAACCAAGGAACACACAGTGAGTCTGGAACAGGGAAAGAGAGTCCCACCCAAGGTGACAAGACCAGCACAGGCGCGGGGTCCTTACCTCCGGGAAGACGGCCTCCAGGCCGTGGCCCAACCTCCTGTGGCCGAGCAGGGGTCTCACGGCTGCCTCTCCCAAAGTAGCAGAATTAACCTTGACATCTGGAGCACGAGGATCTCCCTAGCTAACTGGAAGCCAAACCAGACCCTCTGAGTAGCCCGAGTGTCAAAGAGGGAGTCTCAGCGGAAATTAAAAAATATTTTGAACCTAAGTGACAATGAATGGGCAGCATGGCGAAGGCCACGGGGGGCCGCAAAAGCCATGCTTAGTGGGGGCCTTGCATCCCTGGGGACATCGAGGAGGACGGAAAGGCGCCTAATCAGTAAGGGAACAGGTACCCCAGGCTGAGCACTTGGTGAGGCCCAGCATTAGGAAGAAAGCGACGGAACCAAGGAAACCGGAACGAGAAAGAGAATTATCAGCGAAACAATAAGCTGGATCCCTGGGAGCCCAGCAAAGTTGAAAAGTTGGTCCCCCCTCCCCCTCCCCCTCATGTCCTCCTCCTTGTCACCATCTCCTTCTTAAATATTTTACTTATTTATTTGCTTACTTGACACAGAGAGGGAGGGAGCTAGCACGAGGGGGGGGGAGCAGGTTCCCCGCGGAGCAGAGGGCCCAATGAGGGGCTCCATCCCAGGACCCCGAAGTCCGCTGAAGGCAGACGCGTGACGCACTGAGCCTCCCAGGTACCCCAAAGCTGAAGGCCTCTGGCGTGGCCGGCCAGCAGCAGAGGGGCGCAGGCACGGACTCCCGGCACCGGGCGCGGCAGACGGCCCCAGGCCCCGGGGAGCGAGGCAGTGCCAGGCCGGTTCAGCCTCCGGCTCGCGGGCGCCCGGCACAGCCCGGGGCTCTGCATTCTGCATTCTCACTGTCCTGGTGGGTCTGGGCTTCTGTTTAGAGCCCTCAGCCTTGTTCTGGTTTGCCCCTCAGCGGAGCTGGCTCTGGGCAGGCGAGGTCTTCAACTCAGGAGAGACCCCGCAGCCCGCCAGTGCTCCTGTCCGGGGGTCGCTGCCGGCGGCCTGCGTGTGGTGGGTCTCGGCCTGGGCCCTCCCCTGCGCCCGCACTACTGGTGGCCACCAGACGCCTTTCCCCACGGGGGCCAGTGTCGTGGCTGGACGGGCCCCGGTGGTCCTTCTCACGATGACAGGACACACTTGAGCAAGAGCCATCAGGGGGCTCTGCGAAGCTTCCTGACTCACAGGCCCTGGAGGGCGTCCGCACGTCTGGGGCCACAGGTCAAGGTCGCAGGGAGAGAGGAGAGGGAGGCAGCATGGGCCTCGGTCTCTAACTCTGGGGCTGGGGGTGGGGGCTGAGGTTTCACAGGTTCACTCTTTGTCGGCGAATGAAAGGCATGAGAGTAGGATGTGGTGAGGAGGGGAATGGCGAGGGAATGCAGCGGGGCAGCTCTGTCTTGGTCACCCACTGCTCTCTCCCCAGCGGAATTCTGCGGGTAGGCAGCTGGGCTCCTTATCTCGGCGGCCGAGCTGGCGACGTGATAACCCCGGGGGTGGGTGTCTTTGAAGTGGCCTTTGGAGCTGCATGCCAGGCTCCCCTGGGTTCCCTCCTGCCCCACGGCTCTGGCTCCAGAAGGAAGCCGGGATGACTCAGGGCCGGGCTGTGTCCGTGGAGGTCGTGCCCCCAGGTCCAGGGACATCTGGGGAGGACCGCCCGCTCCGCGTCCTCGCTGTCTCGGGCGGCCTGTTCCCAGTCTGTCCGCACTTACCCGCTTGCATTGCAGAGATTCCACAGGCAGTTTCAAAGGCTCCCAATCTACTTATCACGTCCCAAGGATGCCTTCTCAACTCCTTGCACATTAAAATACCAAATCCGGCTGGTTTGCTCTGAAGGAAACTGGGTGGTCGGTGAGCCATAGCCGGACTAGACGTTCAGAGCAGCGGCCCGTCTGCCTTTGAGGCCCCGGCCTCGTGCCTCGGACCAGCTTGCGGGGGCTCGGGCGCAGGCTGACCCGACTTTTCAGCCGCCTGATGCCAGAGCAGCAGAGGCCCAAAGGCCTCTCTCTCGAGATGGGCCTCGGCAACTTCGGGCGACATTACCTTTGAAACTTTGTACGACATTAAGTTTGAAACTTTGTATATTCAGGCATGTTAGACTTGCTTGGAAATCTACACAGTCCGGCTCATGCTGAGAGCCAGCCCCTGCCGCCTCCCGCTCGCAGACCAGGCGCGCCCTCCCTCCGGCGGGGAGGGGCGCGGGAGGATGTGTGCTAAGGGGCAGGAGAGGCGCCGCAGCGTCCCAGGCCTGGTGCACCGGGGACAGTCGTGGCAGGGGAAGGAGGCCTCTGTCTTGTGAGGAGCAGTAACCTTTCCGGATTCCTGATTTCTGAACGTAAAAGCGCCCCAAACAATTGTGTTGGAGCGTGAGGTTTTGCTGGTCTTTAAAAGAATATAAAAAGTTTGAATTTTGTAGTCCCACTGAATGCGGAAACGTGGGGAATGAGGACAGACAGACAGGGTTGGGGAGAAACCCAGCCTCCGTCAGTAACTCAGAGCTCTGGTTGCAGGCGAGCCCAGCTGCCCTCGTTGGCAGTCATGCTGGTCCCGATGCCCACCGGCCCGGGGACAGCCTCTGAGCCCACCTTGCGGGTGTGTGTGGGGCGGGGGGTGCGCGGGGAGCTGACACGCTGCGCCCTCTGGCGGCGAGAAGGCCAGTGTGGTCCGGGGGCCTCTGCGTCTCGTTGAGCACCAGCTCCTGATTGGGAGAAAGTTCCTTTTGGGGGAAAACCAGAAGGTGCTTGGGTTTGCCGCGGCCGCCCGAGCCGAGAACCCGGAGCAGTGGGCGGCTCTCTGCAGGGCGGCGGCAGAGGCGCGCCGGCGGTTTCCTGCCCACCAGCCGATGCCCCAGGTTTGCTGTTGTGGCCCAGTCCATCAGCGCCTGTTTCCCGTCCCTGGGACGGTGGCGCCACCCCGGCTGCTCCCCTCAGACCTGTGTCCTGAGCTCTGTCCTCTCGGGGTCTGTGCCCCTCGCCCACCTTCCAGCTCCTGAGGGCCTCTCCAGGCTGGAGCTCCCCTCTGCTGCTCTCAGCAGGGCTCAGGCCTCAGACTCATCCTGCCTTCGAGATTACCAGGCCAGAGACCCGAGAAGAAACGCCCGCAGGTGCTGTAGCTCGTTAATGATAAGTACGAGATTCCAGGCCAGTTCTAATGTGTCGATAATCAGCAGAACCCTGGGAGGGATAGGAAGAGGACACACGGTCGCGCAAGGCCCGTTCAGTGTGGGACACCCGGGCTCCCGGACGGGTCCGTGTCCTACTACCTGCACACCTATTTCCAGCGGTCGCAGGTCAGCGCTCACAAGGCTCACCCGGGGTTTCCGTGCCGCTCCGGATCATGAGAAACAGCGCTCTCTCTTTCCTGTTTTGCCAGTGGAGAGTCCACAGTTCAGAAAAAGCACCAAATCACAAAATTTAGAGCCCCACCACAGGCGCCCGGGTTCGTCGGCTACTGGGTCAGGGGGAGGCATTCAGTGGCGCTCGAGAGATGTGTGCTGCTGGGTTCCCCGAAAGAGTCTGGATTCTGGAGGGAGTTCCAGTCCCAGGCTTCCGCCACACCCTGTGCTCTCCCCTTACCCTCAGGCACCGCGGCCCCTGCCCGGCCCGGCTCTCGTCCACGTGGACCTTCTCACTGTTGTTTCTGTGTGTGCGTGAGGGTGGATCCAGGTTCTGCAGGGACACGGGCCAGTGGTATGTGTATGTGCTGTTGGCACGCAGGCACGCTCTCTCCCTCAGTTTACCTTAAGGAATTAGCTCCTAGGGCTGTGGGATCTAGCAAACCCGAAGCCCAAAGGGGAGATTGGATTTCCTGGTCCTGGAGCTGAGCTGTCCTGGAGGCTGGACTGCCCGGTGCCACCGTGGACGCGGGTTCTGGAACGGAGACGGGAACGGAGAGGCGGCGGGGCAGAGCCGGCCACCAGATGGCACTGTTGTCCGGCGAAAGAAAGCATACTCAGGGCCTCAGGGTCCCAGGAAAGGGCTGGCAGGGGAAAGCTGGCCTGGGCGGGCGGGGAGGGCCGTCCATACCAGCAGGGCTGCGGGAGATGGGGCAGCGGGCCCTTGGGGAGCAGTGACTGGGTTTTCCCCTGAGGTCCTGGGTCGGGGTGTCCTCCTTAGAGCAGGCTGACCCGAGAAGCACCAGATTTTCCTGGAGGCTCATCGTTTGCCTCCTGGGTCAGGATGCTGGGCCCCATCTCCCCAGCCACCTGCCCTGACCCTCCCCGCCCCGGATGCCCACGCTGTAGGCATTGTCAGTGTGTCCCCTGCCTTTCCTTTCCGCTGCTCTGTGTGCCCTCAGCCGCCGACATTCGGGAGCCGTCGTCGTCCTGAACCCCGAGCTCGGAGCTCAGACAGGATGCACCGGGCACCTGGGCAGGACACAGCGGTCAGCGGGCTCGGGGTCAGGCATTTTAAGGGTCCCCTGGGTCTGTGTCCCTCCCTTCCCCCGGAGGGCAAAAGCATGGGCACCTGGGTGGGAGGTCCCTAGGCCTGTGATAGCCCCTGTGTGCTCGTCTGTTTGCTTCGTCTTGAGTCGGGGGCCTGAGACCCCACACCACACAGCTCAAATCGGGCCGTGGCTCTGGCAAGAGGGGGAAGTGAGCTTGGGTCTCCCGTTGGCTCTTGAGGCATTGGGAAGGAAGCAAATGCATGCCTGTCAAACGCAGGGGGTCCTCCTCGTGCCGCCATCATGCAGCAGGACTCCTAGGCCCAGGCCCTCCCTGGCCAGCTCTAGAGCCCCCATCCTGCTGTGTGTCCTACAGAGCCCAGATGCCATGTGACACTTTCAGCTTCGACTCCAACCGGGCCACCTCTGTCTCCTAGCTGGGCCTTCCCTTGGCACTGAACTGTTGTTAGCCCCACATGGACCAAACTCTTGGGAAGCGGCTGTGCGACTGTTGGGAGAGGGACCCAGTGCTGGTCTCTGGGTTGTGGCCGCTGGGCTGTTTACTTCTTCACTTCAGGCCATGATCCCTTAGCTCAAAAGCCCACCAGCCCCAAACTCAAATTTTGACACATTCGTTATTTTGAAAATTAGCCCAAACAGGCAGGTTGTAGCCCTTTTAGTGCCAGCCTGCTTTCTAGGGCCTCACACGCTCGGGGAACCCTCCTCTTGCTGGGGGTCTGGCGACTGAGGACGTGATCACAGGTCCGTGCTGGGCCCGTCTGGACCTGGGTTTGAGCTGAGGCTGGTCATTTGTCATTCTCCCGCGCACCCAGCTCTGACCGGTACGCGGCCCCGCTATGCTCTGCCCCCAGGAATCTGGTGTCGGCAGAGTCCCCGGAAAGTTCAAGGTAGTCGTGCCAGTGGAAGGCCCCGGCTCTCTGGGGAAGGCCGGTAGACTGGGCGCACATGCAGCGAGGGCTGGTCTGTTGAGCTCATCTGTCCCCAGCTGCCGACACGAAGGATCTGGTTCCTTTGCCCTTCGTGGCGGGGAGACGCTACCGCCCCTCACGCGCAGGGTACGCCGCGGGGGCTTCCCTGCAAAGAAACGACGGAACCAGTAGGAGAGACGGCTGGTTGCTGGAAAACCAAATGACGTAACGAATATTCTCTACCTAAACCCCAAAAGCACTTTATAGAACTTAATAGCCACTTATGACAAAACCCAGTGTCAAACAAAGGCAGGAAGAAGCTGGGTGGTGGGTTTCAAAGGCCAGTGGGAGCATGATTTAAAACTATGAAACCCCAAAGCGTTGTCACTAAGACAAGGATGAAATTGGACATTCCCGGAGAGTCACCGTCACTCTTCATCCTGGTGCTGCTGGGCTGGTGCCTTGGGCCTGGGGCTGGTGCTAGTGGGGCTCGTGGTGCGTGTGGAGGAAGAGAACAGCCTGCCACGGGGGGTGCCCAGGTGGAAGGCATGTGGCTCTGACCTCTTGTTTGCTATTGACCAAGTACTCGTAGACGTTCGAACTCCCTCCGACCGCTTGGGTTGCCCGGTCTGCCCAGGCCCAAGGGGTTTCTGGACACTTGACGTGTGGAAGCGACAGGAGTGCCTGGCACCTGGGACGCTTAGGTTGTCCTCCAGGCCGTGACGGATGGGCCCCCCCACCGTGCCCCCATCAACCCAGGATGGATGAGCTCATTTGTGGCTTCCTTCGCATGTGTGTGACCCCCTGGGTTCTCTCCGATGTGCCCCGGCCATCAGTGTTTCTTCTTACACACGAATTTCCCGTTTACATTATTTGTCTCCGTTTCCACTAGTCCTTTTGTTTTCATCTTTTTAATTTGAACTGCAGATATCCTCTGGCTCTTCAAGCCCATTTTGGATCTCAGTCTTCGCCGAAGCGTGTCCGTGTGATTCTCAAACACGGATGTCCACCCTGCCGCACTACGTGTCATGGAAACAGCAAAACAATACAAAACAGATGATCTGGAAATAACGTGATTTTCCACCAACAGGGTGATTGTTTCATGCACGTGACACACCTACATGAGGGAACATTCTGCAACCGTGGGACGGAACGAGCCGCATCGACACACACCGGCCGAAAAAATTCCTGTTCTGCAGACGCACGAGGTGTATCGGTGCACGTGGCCAACTTAGCTCGCAACGCGGGGGGAGTTTGCTCCCAACCCCGGCTCACGTTGGCCGTGCATGGTGGGGACCCAAGGGAGCTCGCAGAAGCCCTCCCTCTTCGTTCATTTGCCACCGTGTCATGTCGTAACCCCAACCGGACCATCCTTCTGTAAAGACAGCGATTCACAGAGTAAGGGGATCTCGTCGGGGTGTGGGACATCGCCTGCCTGGGACCCTTCTGCTCAGTTAAAGCAGTTCATAGGTGAATCGGAGACACAGTTTCTAACTGAATAAATGCAAAAAAAAAAAAATAATAATAGTAAAAGAAAGAAAGAAAGAAGGAAAGAAAAAGGAAGTGAATGGGTAAAGATAAAGGTATAAATTAAAGAAACAGGAAAGAAAGAAAATCTAGAGGTCTTGACAGAACGGAGGGCTGGTGTTCGGTCCTCGACAAGGTCTTGGCAAGTCTGGCTGGGAAGCGAAGCCGGCGGCCCGGGGGCTGGAGGCTGTGTGCGCCCCCGTCCCCCATCTGGACCGAGACGTGTTTACATGCGTGGGGACAGTGGGACAAGGTAAATACACACGCCCTGCGCGTTGTCGCCGCACCTGCCATCGCCAGCGGCCCAAGGGGCCGAGTGTGAGCAGATACACGTTTAACAGAAAGATACAGAGACACAGGGCACGGGCTTGAACGCCGAATTAACTCACTTTATTTATTAATAAAATATACGGAAGAAAGGAAAGCCCCACCACAGATCTGTTCTGGGAGATGCACCCTCCTGGAGGCCCGTCAGCCCCCATCACTGCCCCATCACTCCCTGCCCCTGTGGCCTTATTCACACAGTCCCCAAGAGAAGACCCAGCACAGTCATCGGCCTCGTCTCCGTGGACGCTTTTAGCTGTTAGTCTCAATACAGTGGGGAGCCACTGAGGCTTGGAAGAGGGCAGCGCGGGGGGCTGGTTCGTTAGAAGCCCCATCGCTGCCCTGTGAAGATGGGCGGTCAGAGGAGGAGGAATGGGGGGACCTCCAAGTCCCCGGGCACCCTACAGGTGACGGTGGCTGTGACGGCCAGAGAGGGCCATCAGCCAAGCTCTGAGACTGCATCTTGGAGCAGGAATGAGCTCGTCCCCAGCAGGACGAGCAGGCTGGCTACTCACCAGGGGCCAGGGGCACCAGCTCCCACAATGTGGGGAGGTGGCCAGACAGTGTGCGGGATGTCTGAGAGGCGCCCGGAGTGCCAGGCACGGAGTGGGCTGTGCATACCCTGTGCGCTGGTGGGGGGGGGGTGTCGGCTCTCCAATGCCCAGATGACAAAGAAGAGCAGGGACGGGGCTGGAAGGAGGATGGGAAGAGAGCTGAAAGAGGACAGGGGGAGAAACAGCAGGAGCAGGAGGGGAGAGGTGAGGCCCTGAGGAGCTCCATGCCTAGTAGATACGGAGAAGCCGCTGAAGGAGGACCGAGCAGAGAGCCGGGAAGCTGGGACGGGGTCCAAAGATGGCTGGGAGGGTGACTGTGGGTGCTGAGAGACAGGAGAACTGAAGTGTCTTCACTGGTTTGGAAGATCTGTGCTGGGTGACAGGTCCCATCGGACTCAGAGGCCAACAGACAGCCACACTCACGGTGGCCCACAGCCTCTGGCCACTGGTATCACCCAGGAAGCTGCTGCTCCTGCAGAAGGACCTTGCTCTGGCCAGCGCCCCATCCATCCCGGGTCAGACAAAGGACTCCCTGCTGCCCAGCAGCCAACATTCTCACGCTAGCAACCCATTCTTCACCCCCAGGTGCTCAGCAGGGCCGGGGACGCCATGACAATGGGCCCAGGGGCGGTGCCCACAGCCTGGAACATTGTAGCCTACAGCAGCGTAGCACACAGCACACCTGGCACCCTGCGTCCCCCCCTGCCCGGGTAGCAAGCCCAGCTGGACAGTGAGCATGCAGCCAGCAGAAACGGGCCGTGAGCAAACTCATCCCCCAGACTGGGCACAGGCAGCCGCTGAGTGGTCCCACTGTGGGCACCTCCCCCACGGAGTCCCCTGTGTGACCAGCTGGAAAGAGGGCTCAGCATCAGGGGACGGTCAGACCCTGCTGTCTGGAGCACAGGGCAAGGACATGCATGGATGCTCGGGCCCATGTAGACCACCACCCTCTGCACGGCTACAACGTAACATGACATGGATAGGAGGCTTCATGCTGTCAGTGTCCCGGTCTCGGGCGTCTCTGAATGCCGAGGTTTGTCAGGACATCACTGTCCCTGTGCGCAGGCCTGGACGCGGGGTTGGGCTCCAGGCTCCCCTACTGCAAGTCCCGGCAGGGCGGGGGCCACGGGAGAGGGGGACGCACAGGGCTCCAGCCAGGCCGCAGCCATCGGCCCTGCACATCCAGAATCACAGCGTCCCGCCCACCCGAGGATGGGTTTTCCTCTAGAACCTTCTCTGGGATGAAGCCACCGGTTCTTGACACCGATGAGCCTTAGTGTTACCGAGGCCGAGGGCCGCCGACAGCCGGTGCGGGCCACGGCGGGTCAGCTGGGCGGGAGGGCTGCAGGACGCGTGTGTGCTCTAGAATGACGGAGAGGGGCCCTTCCCAGCCGTGACGAGCC
>PISX010024770.1:0-27311 GCA_004024625.1 Mellivora capensis | reverse complement strand
TGGCTGGGAGGATGATGGGCACAGAATGTTGTGGGAACCCAGCATGGGGAGGTTCCTTCTGCAGTGGAAGTCTGGGAAGGCTTCCTGGAAGCGGCATCTGAACCTGCCTAGAAAGATTTGGAGGTTTGAACACCTGCTCTTCCAGCTGCAAGCCAAGGATCTGGGAGGATGTTTGGCAACCACCGAGGCAGAGAGCCCCGGTAGGAGTTCGGGTAAATGAGGGTGGGGCGGTGGATGGAGGACTGCAACAGGTGGTACCCAGCGTGCGGGACCTCCCATCAGACCTCACCATGGCCATCTGCAGAGGCGAGTTGGGAGGGGGCCGGCCTGGAGGCAGAGAGCTGCAAGTGTGGTGGTCAGCGGGGTGGGGTGGGGGGCTGGGGAAAAAGCTAAGGGAGGACACAGCTGGCATCGGTGAGAAGCTCTGGGAGCCTACGACGGAAGCACAGTAATAGGGAAAACAGACTTCGGAGTCAGGCATTGCGAGATGGTGCAGGCCAGCCTCTGGGACCGCAGTATGTCATCCAGGAAGGGGGAACATGGCAGGGCCCGGGGGGCTGGCATGTGCCCTGTGTGAGCCTGCCATGCCGAGTACTGAGCTCAAGGATTGGCGTCTACTGGGTGCTCGGGAAAGGGCAGCTGCTGTCGCTGTCTGCTACTAGGCAGAGCACTGGAAAGAGAGTCCAGGCTCGTGCTGTGGCAGACACCAAGCTGCTGTGCGTCTCCTGCCAGTTCTGACCTCAGTACGGAGGGGCTCGGCCCGGCAGCCTCTGGTCAAAACGCCCAACGGGGCCGCCTGGGGGGCTCAGTGGGGTAAGCCTCTGCCTTCAGCTCAGGACGTGATCTCAGGGTCCTGGGATAGAGCCCCTCATTGGGCTCTCTGCTCACCAGGAAGTCTGCTTCCTCCTCTCTCTCTGCCTGCCTCTCTGCCTACTTGTGATCTCTGTCAAATAAATAGATAAAATCTTAAAAAAAAAAGAAAAATGTCCTGACCCAGGCTGCTGGGGCAGCATGGAGAAACAGAGACCCCCACAGGGGGGCGCCTGTGTGGCTCAGTCGTTGTGTCTGGCTTTGGCTCAGGTCATGGTACCAAGGTCCTGGGATCAAGCCCCACATAGGTCTCCCTGCTTGGTGGGAAGCCTGCTTCTCTCTCTCCGACTCCCCCTGCCTGTGTTTATCTGACAGAGAGTGAGAGGGTAAATAAATAAAATCTTAAAAAAAAGAAAAAAAAGAAAAAAAACAAACCCCCATAGGAAGGCAGGCAGAGTCTGGAAAGGGGCACTCAATAGATCCCCCGAGGGAAGGGTTCGGCTCATCTTTGAACTTTCCACCCCATAAACTTGAGTCAAGAAACCACACCTCGAGGACTCACATACGCCACGAATGTGGGCCGCTTTGGCAATTTTTTTTCCTTCTTTTTAAAAAAGATCAATATTCATTCTTCTTCATTTGCCCTCATAACGAAAATAGATTTTTAAATGCATCAAATATACAAATATCACCGAAGCATACACGTTCCAGAAAAGCTGAGGTACACGCTGCTACGAGGTGGGGAGCACGACAGGGGCTGGCCTCCCGGCTGCACAGCGCGGCCCGGCAGCTAGCGGCCCACTAGCCAGGTCCCACAGGGGTCCCAGGAATGGAGCCGGGGTGTCAGGATGAGGTACAGAGAGGGACCATGGCGGACGGCTTCCGGGTCCCTCCCTGGGCGTGGGGGTCTCTCTTCCCAGCAGGCCCACGGGAAAGGACTCTCTGACCACGGAGAAGCTGGGCGCACGTCCTCCTAGGGGCCTGACATCTTGACATTTCAATGGTCCCAAAGTGCTCTACTGGCCACCAGTCACTAGGGGGAAAGTGCCCGGACATTCTTTCCCCGAGATGCCGACTCCAGAGCGGCGGGTCCTGGACGAGGAGACTCGTTTGCACCAGAGACCGAGGCCCGAGCCCTTCTTATCTGGCCTTGTAGGTTGGATCGAAGACCAGGAAAAACTCTGTTTCAAAACAAATCTGTCCATCTGTATATGAAATACGTATTATTAGCCAGAGGTGGACGGTGCAGGACCAGGAGACCCCAAAGATCTCATCTGGGCAGAAGGCGGCCTCGGTCCCAGCACTTCCTGCAGGAGCCTGGCCCCCGGGAAGTTCCCTCTCCGGACCACCGGGCCAGCACCCCTTGTGCAGCGGAGACACCCAGCAGGCAGGGCCTGAGCTAGAAGGACACCTCTCAGGAGGGGCCTGTGGGGCCTTCAGCAGTGACTCCGGCCGACCCACCGTGAGCCTGCCCCCGCCAGCCGGTTCTGGGTCTCCAGGGAAGTCAGAAGAGGCAGGAGCCCCGCAGGCTTCGGGCCTGGCGCAGGTCGGCGGACAGGGAGCGGCTCATGTGCTCGGTGGTGGAGCGGATGCCCTCGGCGGCCTGCATGGCTTCTGCGAGCGCCGTGTTGAGCTCTTCCAGGTCGGGCTGGGTGGAGCGCCGCTGCCCCCTGGCCACTCGGTGGGGGGCCGAGGGGGGCCAGTCAGAGGGGGCTGAGTGGGCTGAGGAAGCAGAGGTAGGTCCTGGAGGCACGTAGTACCTGAGGAGAGAGGGGGCTGCGTTCACGGACCGCAGCGAGGGCCAAGCAGAGCGCCGGGGTCGGCATGCACCCCGTTCTGGCCCCAGCTGGGCCCCGGTCCCTACACTTGGGGGCTCAGTATCCGCACCTCTCAAGTGGGAGTAATAAACAGCTCCTTCGAGGATCCAGCAGAGGGATGAAGCATGAGGACAGCAGTGCCTGACCCGGAACAGGTGCGCAACGGCGGTCCTTCTCCCCATTCACTCCTTCTCCCCATTCACTCAGTACATCTTTATCAATCCTATACTATGTGCCAGCCGCTGAGCCCGGCCCTGCGGTTACACTGCTGACCCGCTGCCTTCCTGGGGCTTCTGAGAGCCAGATCGCAGGGACAGCAGGGTCACCCCAGGCTCTCTGGGAATCAGTCTGGCAGCTCCTCACAGGTGAAGGCCCTGCCCCACCCGGAGCATCGAATCCTGGGTCCGGCGGCCGGGCTCAGAGCCGTGTTTGCCCTGTCAGCACGGGGCTTGCCTCTTTGGTGGGCACCGTTATGCTCACTTTATGGGTGAGCAAGGGCAGATCAGAGGGACTACGTATGCAGGAGGCCTGGCCCCCAATGCTAGCTATTCTGGGGGGTTGGCCGCAGGACGCTGGCCATGGGACTTTGCCCTTCAGGGACTACTGTCCCCCCACCGAAAGGAGCCACAGTTAGCCACCTCCTGGGATCGACCCAACAGGAACTTTCAGGAGAAAAGCTCCACTGGCCACCTGGGCACTCACAGGGCCTCTGTCGATGTCAGCTCAGGGTCAGTCAGCTGTAGGGGCGGCGCTCTGTTCACACCCAGAGCTCCGTCATCAGCACCCAGTGACCCTCTACATACCATCTGAACCCCATGAAGAGGCTTCCTAGTCCCACCCTCCGGGGACTATCTGGTCTAATTACTGGGTTTCCACACACCCCTAACTTCTAGGAACTGGATGACCAGCTTGGCCCCAAAATGTTTCAAAACTCCCCGTAAGGCAGAAGCCACAACCTCCCCACTCCATCAAAACAAAAACCTTTTTTTAGCTAGAAAGCCCCTGGTGCAGAGGCTGGAAGACAGACGGCCAGCAGGTGGCAGCACAGGCCCATACATTCCTGAGGGCGCCCGGGCCTGTCACTGAGCATGCTCAGTTTGGCAGACGACAGCTGGAGAAACCTCAGGGATCATCAGCCCCAATTCTGGGAGCACTGGAAGTAGTATGGCTCCTGGCCAACTTCTACATACTGTTGGCTTTCCATGAAGTAGTTCGTTTACTCCCTACCACAACCCATTACACAGAGGGAAACACTGAGGCACAGACTGGGAACAAAGTGGCTCTCACCGACCAGGTCTGTCGGGCACTACAGCTCAGGGCCTTTCCCCTTCCCTACGACCGGACCATTTCTCGGGATAGCAGCCTGGTTAGGTCTGTCCACAGGTCTGAGCCTGGAAGGACATGGAACAGCCTCAGAAGCGGTGAGTCCCATGCCTACCAGGGGAACTCGGAGCTTTATCCCAGGCCAGCAAACTCCAGGCAAAACCTGCCCTTCCCAGTGAGCAGGAGCATAGGGAGTGGTCTCAGCCCCTGTGCGGGGGCGCCTGAGTGTGCAGGAAGGCCTCTAGTAGCTGATGGAGCAGAATGTTCCCAGACTCTGCTGAGGGTGGCAAGACGCCCCACTGCAGGCCAGGGTCCTCACGGGGCCCGGGGGCTGGCTGGTTCTGGTGCCTCTGCTCCCACCAAGCACCAGGCCTCACAGGGACCCCCGCCTCTTCCTGCTACAGATAAAGGCTTCTGACCAAGACTCCCGACAGACTCATTTTCCACCGAGGGACACTGAGGCACAGAACTAGCAGGTGTCCCGTTGAAGCCACCTTTCCTCGTGTGTCTCCTAGGACAGCAGTACACAGTAGTGCTCTGAGCTAGGAGGATGGTGCTGCCCTCTGGTCGGGCCTCGAGCCCGCACCGACACCGCCCCGCACACTCCGCACACATCTCCTGAATGCCCGGCCACGCGCCTTGTTTAATCCTTGCACAATCGTCCCTGGTCCAGACTATTACCCCATTTACCAGGTGGGGAAACTGAGGCTCAGAGAAGCAGTCGCTCTACTGAGGCCGTGGCAGCAGCAAGCAGCAGACGGGAGTCTGGTGCTGCTCTGAGTCTCCCACCTGAACCACTTCTGCCTCCACGGCTCACGTCCTTTTTCTCCCGCAGATGTTCTGTCCAAATCCACAAAGAGGGCGTGCTCCTCCTGCCGCAGCCCTGCCCAGTCCTCCTCCACACTCAGGGCCTCAGACACGGGGAATGTCTTAGAGACCGTCACAGCCAAGAGGGGCCTAAGGACCCACAACCACTGAGGGGCATGTATATGGCCTCCTGGTTGGATCCCAGACAGAAGAAGTTCCAGTAAAGACTGAAGAAAGCCCAAGGAACTGTGGGCTTTAGTTAAGAATAAGTTATTAGGGACGCCTGGGTGGCTCAGTTGGTTAAGCGGCTGCCTTTGGCTCAGGTCATGATCCCAGCGTCCTGGGATCGAGTCCCACATCGGGCTCCTTGCTCGGCAGGGAGCCTGCTTCTCCCTCTGCCTCTGCCTGCCACTCTGTCTGCCTGTGCTCGCTCGCTCTCTCTCCCTCTCTCTGACAAATAAATAAATTAAAAAAAAATAAAAAAAAAGAATAAGTTATTACAATTGGCTCTCTCTCAAAGGTGCCGTATGAACGTAACAACAAGGGAAACTCTGTGTGTGTGTGTGTGTGTGTGTAGGGGTATATGTAACTCTCTGTACTAACTGCTCCATTTCTCTTACATCCAAAAATGTTCTTAAAAATAAAGCCTATTAAAAAATAGTGAGAGTGCAATTACTTGCTTGCCAGGAAGACCCACAAGGAAATGGGGAGCTTCCCACGTGCTTTCCCTGTGAGCTCCTAGAGCTCAGGGCCCTCTGCCGGCTCCTTCACTGCCAAGCCCCCCACCCCTCCAGGCCAAGCCTCTCCCGGGGAGGCAGGAGCATTCGGGGCTTGTTGAGTGACTACACGAGCGTTCAGCATGTTCTGCTGGTTATAAATGCAGGGCAAACACAGGAGTACCAGGTGCCCGGGTTCTCAGCTGTCTGACCCGGGTCTGACTGTGAATCCTGCAGCGACTCAGGCAGGGAAGGAAGGAAAGGAAGGTTCTTACACAGTGGCTGATGGAAAAGGCATGACAGGAACCGAGGAGACGTAGGCCAAGGCAGCAGGGGCGGGTGCTGGGGGCACGGCTGCCAGATACCACAGCCCCGGGGGTGGCCGGGCCGGCGACCCAGCGTGCTTGCTCCGCTGTGTGGGGCTGGAGGATGGGCGTGCGTTTCTCCTGCTGGCGGCCTTGTCTGGCCCTGGGAGGGAGGGACACCAGAGATAACAGTCTGATCACTGGGGAAGATCTAGCCAAGACCAAGGGGGCCCCCAGCCCCTGCCCTGTGACAGCTGGACACTGGGCTGGCCACGCTGGGAGCGCTGGGCTTTGAGAAACAAATCTTCTGTCCACTTTGCTCTATCCCACACTGGGAGAGCCACCATCCCAGGCAAATACCCTACGGGCCCACGAACCCCCATAAAGGAGAGCTGGGGGTCTCTTTGGGAGAAGAGAGTGAGTGTCTGTCCCTACACAGTGAGTGTAGGGACAGAGTGAGTGTCTATCCCTACCTGAGGCGGCTGAGTCTGGGCCATCTGTCGCTGGGAGCAGCCCGACTCGACCACACAGGGGGCACTGCAGGGGATCAGTCAGGGACCGTCCTGGTGGGTCCCTGGTGACACTGCCAGCTGGAAGAGGAGGAAGAGATGTCAGGAGAGGATGAGGTCCGGATCACTGGCCTGGAGCCCCCAAGCAGACCTCTGTGAGCACCGAGCTTCCCTTGGGGGCCACTGCAGAGGGGACAAGCTGCCTCTGTGACAGCGAGGGTCAGCATATAACCAACCTGGGCTTCTGCTGAGGGCCTTCATGCATTCTGCTATCAAATCCAACAAGCCACGGGGCTAGCTGAGACATCACTACGATTTTACACACTGGTGAACTGAGGCTCCTAGAGCTTGAATGATTTGCCAAAATGTCCGAGTAGGAAATCGGCAGTGCTGTCTGAGCCCGAGCCTCCAGAATGCAGGTCCTGAACCTATGGTCCCTCCTCTACACCGAGACAGGCCCATTGTTCGTATGGGAGTGGCCCACAGTGGCCCCTCAGGCACAGAGGGTTGGGGGGGGCAGTCAGTGGAGGCCTACGGGAGCAGGTGGAGGGTGGGCACCTTTGTTCTCTTCCCCTACAAATCCTCAACACCTCCCCTGGGTGGAATTCCAGGGTTGGCCCACTTCTTCCAGTCGAGACTCAGTGGGAGGCCTCCCACCCGCTGCCCTGGGTTGCAGGCTCCCACCTGTGCCTCCTAGCCCAGCTCAGACCACTGTTTTGTCTTTGTCTGCTTAGCCCAAGGCCCAGGATGGGATGGTGCTCAATGAGTGAGTGAGTGAGTGAATGAATGAAGGAAGGAAGGAATGAACAGGGCCCCTGCTGCCTGGCCCCACCCCCACCTTATCAGGACTTAGGTCAGGTGCATGGTTTCTCCATGTTCTGGTCAAGGAGGGTGGCGTCAGGCAGCAGCACCTGGAGACACAGGTGTGAGGACAGGAGACATCGGGAGGGCTGAGGAGCCCCCCCAAATCCTGCTCCCTTGTCTGTACCTTGACCTGCCACTGAGGTCAGGGCAGGGCCCCGTCCTACACCCTTTCCTAACAGGAGCAGCCGCAGCTTCTACACACCGACCGCTTCCCCAGGTACCATCCCTCACCTGAGTCCCGGGTCCTGGCGGGTCGGCACTGGGGACAGGAGACTGAGCCACTGTGTCTTGGGGCCGTCTTGGGGGTCAGAACACGGTACTCCTTGCCTGGGGAAGAAACCAGACCGTCTGTTTTGGCATGTCTGGAGAACCGAGGAGGATCGGGGAGCTCATACAGAAGGAATGAACAAAGCCCAGCTCTGGCAGGCTGGGAAGCAGGCCAGGAGGACAGAAGCGAGGACAAGCAGGGCTGCCTTCCCCAGACCCGCCACTTGCCAGGTGGGTGGCTTGGGATGGCTTGGGCTCGGGGTGAGCTGGGTCTTCTCCTTGTGCTGTGAGTGGCTGTGAAATGGGGACCGTCCCAGTCTGGGTCTCACGGGCGTGTCGTAAGGGGTGAGTGGGGCCATGTCTGTGAGGTGCTCTGCCCGGCATCCAGCACATGGACAGTGCTCCTGGTTGCCAGAAGGTGGGACAGATGCTTGGGTCTTTACCCAGACCTGTCATCTGCTGCCTCGTCCCTCTCTGAGCCTCAAGACAGACCTTCAGGATGTGGCCTGATCACTCCTCTTCTGGCTCCGAGTCCCTGCAGGCTTCCCACTTCCTATTCTATGTGTGCTGCCTCGGGGGCCCCCAGACCGGCCCACTGTTCCCACATCGAACCCCTCAGCTCCGTCTGCTCCGTGGGAGAGGACATGTGTCTCTCACTTCCTGCCATGTCCCCTGCCCTCGGCCCTATGGATCTGAGGTGAACTGCCGTCCCTCCCAGGCTGCTACAAGTGACAGGCACCTCTGTAATTCACACACCTGATATCATGGCTCATTTGTTATCGTCTGCTACGCAGTCAGAAGTCAGAGCCATGTCCGTGTTTGTTTCCAGGTTAAGCACTCTGAAATCCTACTCTGTGTCACCAGAAGTCTTACTATGTGCCCAGTTCAGGAGACACGGGGGCTGATGCCCTGGGGAATCCGACCTGAAGGTGGACCAGGGATCAATGATCTGGCGTCTGTCCTGCACACAGCAGAACCCTCTTTGTGACTGACCAGCTAAAGGGGCTCCCCCAGAAGCCAGCATGGGGTCCGGGGCAGGGAGGCATCAGACTGTTTGCCGGGGGAAAGAATGGATTCACAGAGGGGGCACTCCCCGCTGCTCCTCTGTCACAGAATTCACAGAAAATGCTCATCTTTCAATGGCCCATGGTGAAAGGGGGAAGGCTTCTGTGATGGGGGTCCTCCCCAGGGGATGGGCCATGCCCCGAAGCCCACCTGTATACTGGCCCCAGAAGGAGACCCTGTCTGGGCGCCTGGTACCACCAGCTCCTCTCATTCTGTCCCGAGTGGATTGGGCCCTGTCCTCAGTGGCCCGGCTCTTCTCAGAGAACCGCTGGGGGGAGGTTGGCTCAGATTCGGAACCTGGGGTGGGAAAAGAGGGGCATCGCACAGAGCTCAGGAAGAGAGCCAACCCTAAATTGAGGCTCTGGGGCTGAGCTCCGGTTTGATCCTGGGTCTGTCCCTTAGTAACATCTGCTGACACATGGGGACCCCTGACCTTGTGCTGAGCACGGGGCTGGACCCAACGGGCACACCGTGCGGGCACCCTCCCGGCAATCCCCGAACGTGGACACTGTTATCACTGGGGTTAGCTGTCCCTTTAACTGCACAGAGCAGGTCAGCACCCGGGCCAAAGTCACACAGCCAAGAAGGAGTGAGGTGGGCTGACCCCCACCCCTTGTCCTTCAGGCATTTCCCCTGCACTTCCGGGCTCTGGTGTCTTCATCTGCAGAAAGTGGGTGATATGCCCCCCCGCTTGCAGTGAAGATGGAACATGAGGACCACACAAAGCCCTTCTAGAAACCCTCGCGTGCGTGACATTCCATGGCGATCACTGAAAGTGCACCGTACCTCAGACAACTAAGAGGTCCTGAAGAACACACACAGAACCTTCTGCAGGTTCCTTCTAAGGCTACTGCTATGGTTCTTGACCACTGAGCTAACAGGCCCAGACGGGAGCCTCCAGACATCAGTCCAGGCCGGTGCTCACTTACTCAGGGACAGCTGCGGCACCTCCCGAGGCACCGAGGAAGACCTGGCTCGCCGCCTTCCTGAGGGATCCGCTCGCTCCCCCGCTGCGGGCTCAGCAGACAATCTCTCTGTGGATCTACTAGCAAAAAGGAAAGAGAGGAATGATGTCAGCAGATGGGATTTTGTGCAGACTTTCCAGGTGATCAGCAAGCAAGCCAACCCAGAAGGAAGCATGAAAGTCAAAATCAAAGACTCTGTGAGTCATGCTTACAGAAAGCCTCTGTGACCCTCCATTTCCTCATCTGTCACAAGGGGATAATAATAGCAACTACCGGAAGGATTCATGAGACAATGCCCATGAAAACCTCAACCCAGTGCCCTCCCATAAGAACACTTAGGAACAAACAGCTGATCATAGAGGACACGCTGAGGAGCGAGCGAGCAGGTGGACATCCTGGGAATGTCTAGCTCTTGACGCAGGTGGTGAGTTCAGGTGACACCTTAGACATTTTATGCATCGAATATTACACAGTAAAAAACTGTCCGAGTGAGAAAGGGCTGTCAATCCATATGTGTGGAGAGCCCCAGAGGCAGTCAAGTCTCCCTCCTGCCCCTGGCCTCAGGGCACAAGGGTGAGCGTTTGGGGGTCACCCACCTGCCATAGTGGGAGCCCCAGGAAGCGGAGGCATCCACGGGCCGGGCCCGGGCCCGGGTGGGGCGGCTGAGTGTGGACACGGGGCGCGTGGGGCTGCCCTGGGCTGGCTGGTGCAGGCTGTCTTCCAGCCGCAGACGGAGCCGGGAGACCTCTTCCTGCAGCTCTCGGATGGCCTGGCTGGGGTGGGGAGAGGGGACAGAAACGAAGAGTGGATATACAATGCCTCAAGCTGCAGCCACCCTGAGGGCTGCCCAGATGCCCGGGGCTTGTCCCTTTTCCAGTAGGCACTGGGTCCAGCTCTGCCGTCAACCGATTTTGGAACTTCCTGGTGCGTCCATTTTTCTTGCTACCTATCTCGACCTCTCTCTGAGCTTGTGTCCCTGCACACTTGGTGGGCAAAGCAGCACATCCTTCGAAGGTCACCCAACCCAGCACCCCCCATGCAAGGCCTCTGAGTAGCTTTTCTGAAGAATCAGATCGGAGGGAGGGTGCAGAATGAAGGCATTGCTGAAGGTCCACTTTAAAATCTGCCTTCTAGGGACGCCTGGGTGGCTCAGTTGGTTAAGCAGCTGCCTTCGGCTCAGGTCATGATCCCAGCATCCTGGGATCGGGTCCCGCATCGGGCTCCTTGCTCGACAGGGAGCCTGCTTCTCCCTCTGCCTCTGCCTGCCACTTTGTCTGCCTGTGCTCACTCTCTCGTGCTCTCTCTCTCTGACAAATAATAAATAAAAATCTTAAAAAAATAAAATAAAATAAAATAAAATAAAATCTGCCTTCTAACTGGCCTGGGCTGCCCTCTATTTTTAAAAAATACTTATTTATTTGATGGAAACAGAGAGAGAGAGAGAGAGCACAAGCAGGGACAGCGGCAGGTAAAGCGAGAAGCAGGGAACCTGCCATGGGGCTCAATCCCAGGACCCTGGGATCAGGACCCTAGTGGAAGGCAGATGCTTAATCGACTAAGCCACCCAGGCGACCCACCCCCCACCTCTGTCTGTAGAAATGCTAACTAAAAGCTCAGGCCGGTTTCCTTCCCACCCTTACTTGGCCGTCCCTCCTGGCGTCCCCTGAACATCTCCCACGTTGTTCAAGCCTGTCTGCCAGTGACAGAAGATGCTTGGATGTGAGCAGGCTGGAAGGGCACAGAGCTCTCGACAAGGCTGCTGTCGTCCTCAGGGCCCCCCAAACACGGCCCAGCCTCTTACAGGCAAGTAGCTCAATGAGGGGTTGGCGTCTATGGGGCAAGTACTGTTTGCGTGTCTTTCCGGCCAGCACCCGTATCTCTGGGTCTCATTTGAGACTCTGGCGTCACGGCCAATGGGGCTCCCCCACCACCCTGCACATAAACCCCTACACACAATGCTTCGGCGTCCGGGCTTGGCACAGCCTGGGCTGGTGCAGGGGCTCCATCTCCTGTTTGGGCCAGCTTCTGGGGCAGGGCTCCCCTCAGGGCTCCCTCTTGCTTGGTGGCTCCGGAATGGAGGCTGACTGTCTCCAGGCGCCCCCTGCCGCTCTCCCAGGGTGTCTGCGGGAGCGGAGAGCTCTCTAACTGGGCCCCAGGCAGTTTGCGTCCAGGGCAGCCAGGTCTCCTGGCAATCCCCAGGGAGACCTTTGTTGGGGTTTCCAAGGCCAAGAGCAGGGCGTCGGCAGGAGGCAGGGAGCTCCTGTTACCCGTTCACCCCTGCATGCAGGACTGGAAGGTAACTTTGGGAGGTGAAGGTGGCCCGGTACTCAGAACGCTCACTGGGGTGTCACTTGCCCCCTCTGTGTGTTTCCGGCAGGATCTCAGTCTTGCTGACTTAATGCTTTCGTGACTGAGAGCCCGCTGACATTTCGAGTTCATCCTTCTCTGTCCACTTTTTCCCCTGCTGAGTTCCCTATTTCTGTATCAGCATCCAACTGGCTGGCCAGCCAGAAGTCTGACTCATTCAAGACCCTTCTCCCCTCCTGAATGCCCCCAAAAGTTAACCAACTCCTAAGTCCCGTGGGCTCAATGCTTACATCTCTTTTCGAAGGCACCCCATTCCCACCTCCTGGCCCCACCGTGTCAGTCCCGGGGGAGCGGCTTTCTTGGCAGTCTGCCTGCCTTGCCTCCTCACCCAGCGAGTGGCCAGACAACTTCTAAAACGTGAACCTGACCTTCCCACTCTCTACATCCCCCTCATTGTCCTCAGCTACACCCGTATTAAGTGAACTCATTTCTCTGAGCTGAGCCACTATCTAAAACAAACCTCTCACCATGGTGTTCGAGGCCCTCTTTGGCCCCCCAGGTCTCCTGGTAGCTCTCTCCACTGCTCAGCGCTCATCACAGTACCCATGCTCAGGGGCCCAGCTAAAATCAACTGCCTCTGCCAAGGTGATGGGCGCTCCCTCACCCACAGGCCTTTGCGCATGCTCTTGTCCCTGCCAGGAACTCTTCTGTCTCTCTAACTTCTGGTCTCCGCTGAGATACCCCCTCCTCCAGGAAGCCGGCCCTGAAGCCTCTGACTGGGCCTGATGTCCCTCGTCTGTGCTCCCACAGTCTTTGGAGCCTCTGCTGCCATAGCACTTAGACTGGCGAGTGTGACAATGTGTTTCTTTGTTCATCCTACAAGATGGCGAGATTTCCTAGGCCAAAGACTGTCTTGTCTGCTATCATATTCTCAAGGGCTGGTGTATCGCTGACCCACAAGCTGGAACTCCTCTGCCAGGGCCACAAGAGACTTATTAACTCCAGACAGGAAGCCCAACACCAAACCTTCACCCGCCTCTGCAAACAGGGAACATGACAGGCCCATGACGGCACAGGCCCGGAGGCCTCGGACGGGGTCCCAACAGAGCAGCCTCCCCCACGTACCTGGGACAAAGACCCCCAATCCAACAAAGGCCTGTGATTGCTTACTGGCCAAAAGCAACTCAAAGGAGAGGTAAGAGGGCTGGCTACCCTACTTTCCCACTTCCGTTCAACCAAGCAAGGAGCAACTCTCTTGTGGGACAATTGTGCTTGGATTAAAAAGAAGAGAATCGAGGACCAGTTCTCAATTCATACAAGGGCAGCACCAACCGCTAAAAATCCATCTCCAGAAAGAGCAGATTGGCTTGGAAGAGAAATACTAGGGGACAGGGACCGAGGTCTTAGCACCAGAAAGGGGAACCCCTAGGTCATTTCCCACTGGCCGGAAAAGTGTCCTCAAAGTCCACATCAGTGAGGTCCCACGGAGTGGCCCTGAGCTGGGAAGCAGGACACCTAGGTCCGAGGGCCCCCACACGGCCACCACTGGATATGATTGCTGAGCGAGGCCCAGCCTCCCCCGGGCACCACTGTCCCGTCTCTGTGCTGGTATGACTTACTCTCGCCCTGTCCTGGTGAGGAGGAAGGTGCGGGTGCTCTCTGTGGGTCCGGGGGGCAGAGTGGCAGCTGCAGGGGTCAGGGTGGGCGGAGGGCTGATCGTCGCGTTGCGGGGGAGCTGTTCGGAAACCTGCTTTCGCCCCTTGAACTCTGAGCCAGGGACCGCTAGGAGGCAAAAAGAGAGCAAGGTGAGTTGACCCAGAGAGGGCCCTCGAAGCACGAATTTCTGCGGGTAGGAGGATACGGGCAAAGAGACAGTGATGGCTAAGGTCATAAGTAAAGTTTCCAATGAGGTCACTGGCCCACTGCTCTCAGAACCCGAAGATGGGGTTTTTGCAGAGAGCCTGGAGAGCAAATCTGGGCCTGAAGAGCTCTTTCTGCCTAGACTTCCTCCCGCCATCCACCATTTCCGCATCGGATGTGAGTCTTTAGGAACTTTCACCTGGAAAGCGCTCTTTGCAACTTCACGTGGACCCCCCTCACACTCTGCTGTACATCACCATGTGGGTCCGCCTCTGACTCCAGAGCCCCACCTCCCCCTAAAATCAGTCACACCTTTGCCCATGTGCACACTTCTGGGAGAGTGTTCAAAACTTTAGCCTCTCAAAGGCGTGGGCAACCAGAGGTTAAACACCACTCATCTGGCCCATGCATTCGAAACAAGGAGCCCTTGGAACATTAATCAATGGTACAGAAAGGAACAGACTGTTGTTACAGGGAACAATGTAGATCAATCTCCCGAGGCTACGTTAAAAAAAAAAAAATCCACCCCCAAATCATATGGATCATCCCATTTATAGAACATTCCTGGAATGACAAAATTATAGACACTGAGGACAGAGGGGGAGGTCACCAGGAGTTCAGGAGGGCGTGTAGGCAGGAGGGGTATGGACGTGATGGGTCCATAAAGGGGCAAGAGGAGGAGGTCCTGGTCAAAATCTGCCCCGTGGTTTTGCAGGATGTTATCAATGAGGGGAACCCGGGTGAGGGGACATGGGATCTCCCTGGATTATTTCTCATAATAATCCTAATTGAAATTAGGATTATTCTAATAATAATTCGTGAAATCCTAATTGATTGAACTTTTAATTAAAGTTTAATGTTAAAAATTTTCAATAATGAGCCTTGGAAAGAGCCTTTGATGGGATGAGGGGTGATGGTGGGGGGAGCTGGGCTTCTGATCACGCGGTTTGTGGGAAATTCATCCATTTTTGTTCTTTCCCGTATGTTTATTTCACTAAAAAGCTTACGTGCATCTTTTCTTTTTTTTTTCCTTTTTTTTTAAAGAGAGAGATCACAAGTAGGCAGAGAAGCAGGCAGAGAGAAAGGGGGAAGCAGGCTCCCTGCTGTGCAGAGAGCCCGATGTGGGGCTCGATCCCAGGACCCTGAGACCATGACCTGAGCCGAAGGCAGAGTTAACCCACTGAGCCACCCAGGCGCCCCCGTGCATCTTTTTAAAGGTAAAAAGCTGCAATCACAGGGTTTATAGACGTGGAAGCGTTCAGGACACAGTGCTTAGTGAACAGGAGGTTATTGAACACTGACAGATGCCATCCCATTTCCACTTGAAGCGTCTCTAAACACGCACAGACTGGCAGAGAGGACAGCCCGTGGGCTCCACACCCGAATGGGGCGGCGACAGTTTTTAGCCTATTTTTTTCTCTTTTCCCCGTGGTTTCAAATACTCCCACCATGAACCTCCAGGATATTTTGTATCCTAAAGGGTAATGCAGGGTTTTTGTTGGTTTGATTTTTCAGTCCGCGCCGTCCGGCACTCCCAGGTTCTGGCCAGACGCGCCCACTCACCCGTCTCGGCCATCAGCGCCTGCTCTGCGCGGAGGCTCGGCGCCCGCTGCCGCAGAGGACTGGTCCGGCCCGGGGGTCGCCTTTGGGCTTGGCTCCTGGGTGTGCTGGGCTCCATGGCTCTTCTGGGGACTGGAGGAGCCCTGTTCTGGGGGTGGGAGGCTGCATCCCGAGGCTCAGATGAAGCAAAAGGCTGGGCCAACGTTCCCGCGGTGCTGAGGGAACGAGGAGGCAGGGACGAGCTGAGATCACACAGACAGGCCCCGGCCTCCGAGCCCTTCCACACGCTAAGCCCATGAGCTCCTGACCGCTGGGACTGAGCAACCCCACACGCTCAGTGTTTCTGAACGTACAACCGAATTACACATGCATTTCTGTATCTACGGGAGAGCTGGGCACCTGTCTACTCACAGACGCAAGATTATAAAGCTCACGTTCATTTTTAGAAAATATCCAGGGAAATGGAATTTTAATCCTTTCTTCCCAGGCAGGTCTCCTTGGGGGCTGCACCAGCATTTGAAGCTGTCACTCCGCATGGCAGTTCCTCACTCCACCCCTCGCCAGAGACCTTGCCTTGGGGTGCTATCCCTGTCTCTTTCCCCATAGTCACCCCGATTGCCCTTTAGTCTTGTCTTCTGCTCACCTCATGCCTCTTCTACAGCTCATTCCCCTCACTCACTCATTCCCCTCCTACTCACTCATTCGCTCAATAGATACTTATTCCCCCGGCTGTCGCAGACTGGCTGAGTGACGCTGGGCTAGTCACTTTCCCTCTCTGAACCTTGGTGCCCTTCTATTGATAAGATGGAGGCAAAGAACCTTGGTTGGGGATGGGGTGAGGGCTCTGGAATGCCCAGACCGTCGAGCCCTGCCCTGGGGCTCACAGCACTTTGGTTCCCAGGCTACCCCTCTACGTGCGACGCTGATGGAGAAGTGGGGAGTCTTGGGGTACCTGATGTGGGAGAGCCGGTGCTCTGGTGTTTGGGTGAGGGGCGACACTCTGCTGGTTTCTGAGCCCACAAAGCCACTGTCTGTCTCTGGGGACGCCATCCAGGGCTCCTGAAAGAGGCGGTGTCCCTTTAAGTCTGAGCAATGTGTCTGAGGCAAGCTGGGAAGCCCTTCCCCGGTCCTGGCCTGGGCCTCACATTCCAGAGGCTCACAGCCTGGGAGGCTGGCCCAGCTCCCAGCAGCCAGGCCCTGTGTGGCACTGGGGACCAGTACCAGGCCAACAGCAGGGACTCCCCGCCCCTATCCTGAGCTGAAGAAGAGGGGAAGGAGAAGGAAGGAGAAAGCCATCTCATCCTGGAGATGAGATTCACACTTCCACATGTCTTCCGGCTCTGGCCTGCAATGCCATGGTCCTGTCTAACTGCAGAAATGCCCCGGGCCAATGACTCGGGAGAATAAAACTCATCCACTGTGAACCCCTCCTTGATACCGGGTCTAATGGAATCATGGAGAACGCAAATAGGCAACACAGGTGCCTGCCCTCAACGAGGTCACGGTCTAGTGCAGATTTCTTACGACGAGGCCATTAGGACTGTAGGTGTGCATGCGTGTGTGTGTGTGTGTGTGTGTGTTTGTGTGTACAGATATCTATATGCACTGTCCTATGGGAGGAACCATAGCGTAAGTGACATTTCCATAGGGATCTGTGGCTCCTGTGACAGTTTAAAAATTGCTGGTCTAATGTCACCAATAGGACACGGAGTCAAGGACTCCCCCAATCTGTGCTCAGCAGGCTCAGAGAAATACAGACAATGGGCTCCAAGCTCTCGGAGGACAAGCAAGAGCTCCTGGCGGGGGGCAGGGGTACGGGAAATGACTGGGCATAAGCCCTGGATGTTGGGCTGAACTGTAACTGGCAGGGATGGGGAAGAGCAGGCATGCTGCAAGGGTGTGAGCAAAGGCACAGGGGCAGAAATCTCTAGGAGATCCATGCCCCATGGACGTGCTTACCTCTGGGGGCCCCCCCCCAGCTTGGCGCAGAGACTTCTGTGGAAGGTGCTCAGAGATGCCACTTCCCTCTAAACTGGTCAGACTGCTCCGGTGTGATCCCGCGGTCTTGGTGCCCTGAAGGTGAGGTGGCCTGCTCGGGCCTGGAGGAGCTGCCCCGGCTTTGTCCGAGCCCTGGAGGTACCCATTTCTGGCCGCGGATGCATGGATGCCTGCCGGCTTCGCGGACCCCATCTGCTCCGCTGTCTCCCTGGTAGGGAGGAGGAGAGACACACCAACTCTGAGCCCTGTCCTGGGAGCCACAAAGCCCAGGACACAAGCTCTGGAGCCAGATGCCCCCGGCTGCCAACCCTGGTTGTTGTCATCTTCTAGCTGTGTGACCTTGGGCAGGGCACCGCCCCTCTCTGAACTTTACTTTTCTCCTGTGTCCAATGGGGATGGCCAGCAAATCCCACCCAACGCACTACAGAGGCAACAGTGTGGAAACAAATGAGCTACGGTATCATTTCTCAGGCTCCGGGAACCCACTTCCTATCTTCCCTACCTCAACCCCTTCCAGAAACTTCAATCTCCTCAAAGGCTTATGTCATCGTTAGAAACGGAAGATCAGTATTTAATGTGACAAAAACAAACTAACTTTAGCCATAAACAGAAGACACACAAAAACAGTCTATTCCTGACAGATTCTGTCATCTGCCCAAGGCTCTGGGCCTGGGGCCTGCTCACGGGTTCTGTCTCCTTCTTTCTCTCTCTCCTCTTAAAGGAAGGTCAAGAGAGGCACTGAAGACATAATGGCTCTGAAGCCTCCGGGACAAACCTGGAAGGTGTGAGACTGAGAAGGAGAGGGACAGGACCTATCGCGGCCTCTGTCCTACCAGAAACCGTGTCCGCCCCACCCCAAGTCCCCGCCCGTGTTCTCGGTGGCGTATCCATCCCACAGCTTGGAGGGACACAAGAAACAGGTCAGGAAAGACATGGCCAAGCCGTGAAGAGCCGCTCGCTCTCTAGGACCGTGGCCACGCCTGTGGTTCCAGAGTTGGCTTCAGGGACAAGAGGGGGGTTCACAGACATACGTGACAGGGGGCCCGTGACGTCGTTCGTCCAGTGCTGGGAGCTGCCTTATGGGGATCCTGGTGGCCTTGGAGTTTCCTAGAGCTGGAGCTGGCCCATCAACTTCCACTCTATGGCCTTGCCCGTCCTCCTCCTCGTCCTTGTCCTCTAACCTCACGGCTTCTGGGAGGGACTTCGTGCTGAGATACCTGCAAAAGCCATGCAGAAGCATGACTTCTGCCCAGCAAGGCCAGGCACCATCCCTTCAGGGGCCGGATACCCTGGCCCCCCTCCTGGTACTCACCGCTCCAGGAGGCCATGGAGACCCTGCTCCACCACCAGCTCCTCGTGCCTGGGTGGGGCCAAGAGGCCCAGGGGCCTGTCCCCGTCACTGCTCGCAGGGCTAAGCTCCACGTTCACGGTTGAGGCGCAGGGGCCCAGGCTGCTGGCGGCGGCAGGCTGGGCAGTGAAGAGACAGACATTCAGCAGATAACAGACGCTACCCAGTGACCTACCTTCTACGAGGCTCATGCTGGGGGCTGAAAAGTAATAGCTGAGCCTCAAAAACCACGTCACCCTTTCCTGCGTGGGCAGAGCGCAGGGAGCGGACGGGGCGATCTTTAGCACTGACGCCAGGCGCCCCTCAGACGGCACTGCTCCGTCAGCCCAGCGGGGACGGCTATCCCCGCCCATTTCACAGACAGGAAACTGAGGCTCAAATGATTTGCCCAAACTTACAACAGAAGCGAGGGCAGAGCTGAGATTTGAACCCAGATTTCCTGCCAGAAGCATCTCTCCTGACTGGCTCCATTCCAGTATGGACACTGAACCCCCTAAACACCTCCGGGGCGGGAACATGGGAGCCCCTGAAGAGGACACACTCGGGTTTTCATCCACTGGTGCACAAGGCAGCACTGGGGGGAGCTTTCCCCAGTGGGAGAGCTTCCCCCACATCCCTGAGCCGCCAAGAGCTCCCCCATCACGGGTATCTCGCCGGCGCCTAGCCCTCCGGCAGCCCCCACCTCACCTGCCACGCTGTCCTTTCTCCTGCTCATCCCTAACACACATGCCTGTGCAGCAAGGGCAGCAAGGTCTAGAGACTCCTCTGCTGTCCCCTCGCTCTGCTCAACTACATACCATGCAAACAGTGGTATCTCCCAGGGGCTTGTGATGTTGGCCCTCTGGAGAGACTTCTACAAAGTCCCTTCTGTGCAGGGCTCTTGTCTAGTGTCTCCTGGGGTGATTAGTCCCCTGGGACGCTGGAAGCCATTCTTTTCCCCGCCCTTCCTCTCACTCCCATGGCACGTCCAGGCAAATGAGTCTTCTATGCCTCTCTCAGGTCCACGCATCTCTCCATCTGCCCTGGCTCCTGCCCCACCTACCTGCACACCCTCTTTTAACACCACTTGCTGAAAAACCCCCCAAGAGTTTTAAGGCCAAGTCTTTAGCCCTGACATCATGGGTCCCCTGCCTGACTCTCGAGTTACAGCTCTTAGACAACTGCCTCTTCACGTTCCATACTCTAACCACAGGGCCCCTGCACAGGCTGTGTCCTCAGCTGCATGACTTTTCTTCTGCATGAAGGAATTCCCACTCACCTTCAGATCCCATTAAAACATTTCTTCCTCAAGGAGAGTTTCTCCTGCCCTATAACCTCAGTCATGTTACCCTGTTACCTCTCCTAGAGCCCCATAATTCTTCTTTGGAGCCCCGAACAAAACAGAATTAGTCCCGCTAGACAGAAAACTCTGCGAGGGTAGAGGGCACCCGTTTCTGTTTGTTTCTCACTGAATTTCCGTCATGGACCAGGGCCACTGGCATTCGGTGCCTACTTCATAAGTATGCAGGGAAGAAGTCAATTAATGGAGGAGAGGAGAAAGGGATGGTCCAGTACAGCTGGGCACAGAGGTACCTGAGGGCAAAGGGTCTGGACGGCGACGGTGGGGGCTTGTCCTGAGGGAGAAGGCAGGCCTGCCAGCTGGCACGGAGAGAGCGAGGCTGGGAGGCTGTCCGGAGGGGAGTCTGACCCGACTCGCCCAGGCTCCTGCTGGTTCTGGTCCATGTGGTCCTTCAGCTCTTCCAGGCGAATTCCCAGCTGGAATATCTCCTGCTCCAGCTCCCTGCAAAGGGCAGACACCAGCACCCGGAGCCAGTTACAGCAGCCACATCGGGCAGGGCTGGGAGGCTGTGTTTCAGAGCACAGACCCCAGAGAATGCCCACGGAGGGTCCATTCAGTGTCCTAATTTGAATGACATGGAGAACTCGACAAAACAAGGTGAAAAGGGACTCCACTGGGAACCAGGAGGCCTCTGCCACCAGCAGCCTTTGGAACCGTGAGTCAATCCTTTCCCCCTCCGGCCTCAGGTCCCCACTCTGATGAGTGCTTTCGGGTTTCATTTCCGAGGTCATGTCTCACTGCAGTGAGTCCAAAAGGACACAGTTCTTAGCCTTCAGGCGTTCCCTCACCTGGATATGCTGCTAACGGGTAGGATTTCTCCCTGTGCTTGTAGGGGATGTATGTATGAGGTCAAAATGTGCCCTTCCTGGCGACCAAGGGAACCAGGGGCCTCCCTCCCCAGCACGTACCTGCCAGGATCGAATTTTCCAGGCATCCCCTGGGATCTGGCGAGCTGCTGGGCCAGCGGCTGCTCCCTGCGGGCCTTCAGGTACTCCTCTTCCAGGGCTGTGTGGGCAGCCTTTAGGCGCTGGAACACCTGTGACCAGACCAGACCAAGAGGACTGAGCGCCCAGCTCCCCTGGGCTCTGACCCTGCAATGCAGCAGAGGAGACAGCTCCTGGCGGGGCTGTGGGTGGATGGAGACCCATCCTCTGGGCCCCCAAGTTGCTGGAAGGTTAGGGTTAGGGCCGTGGTCTAGCTCTCTGCCACCAGACTAGCAAGACGGAGCACGGCTTAGAGCCTTGGGGCCAGCTCCAGGGAGCACCTCTCTCCCCTGGGAAGAGTGGCCAGAGCTCTGATGTTCCCTGAAGCTCTGGTGTCAGATGTGCCATCACGCTGTCCCCATAAG
Source organism: Mellivora capensis (assembly GCA_004024625.1). Classification (NCBI taxonomy): domain Eukaryota; kingdom Metazoa; phylum Chordata; class Mammalia; order Carnivora; family Mustelidae; genus Mellivora; species Mellivora capensis. The sequence goes on along the minus strand of PISX010024770.1, from coordinate 6,103 downwards.
GACCTAGATCTTGAGAGACCATGGATCCTCAGGCTTCTTTTCAAAACTGTGGATCTGGGAACATGAGTCACTCTATTCCCAAATCCTCAGAGACTAGCACGACAGATGATCTTATCACCATCATACCAGGGAAAACAGGAGCTAATGCTGAATTGCTTTGCATTATTCATTTAATTTCCAACATAATCCTAATGAGAGGGGTCATTTATCATCTTCATTTAAAGAGGAGGAACTAAGGCACAGAGAGGTTACTGAAGTTAGTAAAGGTCACACAGTGAATGAGCAAGGTGGAGTTGGGATTAGAACCCGGGTCCTCTAGCTCCAGAGCTCATGGGCTAGCAATGGCGCTAGGCCTACAGAGCAAATGTGGTGATAGCTCACAGACGGCTAAGACCGTGGGAGGTCGGATCATCAATCCCTGCCTTATGATCATCCCTATCCCACTTGTTCTATGCAGGCGGCAGACCGAGTTCAAGGACAACCTAGAGTCTAGTTCCTGGGCAAGCATGATCTTCCAACAGCTCCTGACCTCCTCCAATACGGGGGAATGAAGAGAGAGGGGAAGAAAGGGAATGGTTTTTGATGTTCAAGGTCCTTGGTCATCCTTTCGATGAGATAATATAACACATAGCACACATTTTGCAATTGGAAAACAGATGATGTCTATAGGCTAACACAGTCATTGGGAACATAGTAATGACATAGTGAAAATATAATAAATAAATATATATATATATATTTTTTTTTACAAACCAAGTGTGTTGCATTTGCCCCCTCCATCCCATCTGAGCTCTTCTCTCCACCCTGCTCTGTGCCTCCACTGACAGCTGGCCTCCCCACCTGCTGGCTGCCCATGGGTCTGTGCATCCCCTATGGGAGAGAACAGCCAGTCCTCGGGCTTCCCTGTTCCTTGACAGATCCCCGGACACTGCCCACAGTCCTGCTCACAGCCCTACATCAACCCCCTCACTCCCAGCTCTGAGAGCTCCCCCGCTCCTTCCCAGGATCCTGGCTGAGGCAGCAGAAATCTAGATTTTATATATGACTACAGTTTATCTAGAAATACCAAAGTCCAAAGGAAGTAAGCCAATAATGGTTAGAAGAAGGTGCTTCTCCCCTTTCCCCCTTGATTTTCTAATATTGGGCAATTACTTTGATAAGAAAGGTAAGTAAAGAGAAAGTCTGCTGCTGGTGGCTGAGAAGCCGCATTGTCAGTGGGAAGCAGTACAGGCCAGTGAGGACCACCTTGGCCTTGGGAGTCAGACGGACCTGGGTCTGGGCTCTGCTGCCTACTAGCTGTGTGGCCTTCTCCATTCCGTTCCGGTTAAATGGCCGTGATGACTCTAACTGCCTTACCGGATTTCTATGAGAAAATGAAGCCATGTGTATCCGAGGCTCACCACGGTGCCTGGCACACCATCGTCACGGCTAAGGAGCGGGAATCCTGTGCTATCATGATCGTGATCCTGGCAAGCTAAGCAGGGGCTGTTTGCTCTCAAACGAGACAGTGAGTCTGGGATTCTCTGGCCTGTCCTCTGGCAGACGAGACTTCAGAGACTCGGCCGTGGGAGACGAAGTCTCCTGCAGTGGGTGGTACCTTGAGTTGGTCCTGGGCCGTCAGCCGTCCCGCCTGTATCAGTCCTGCAAAGGACTCCACCTGGACGTTGGGAGGACAGGAAACATGCTCCATTAGTCCAGACCCTGGAAGATGAGTCCCACAGGCCCCCCACACTTAGTCACATTTATACACTGGCACCAGGAACTGGGTCCCGCCTCAGGATGTGGGTTTTCTGCCAAGCACGGGAAGGCGGATGCCAGTCACTGACTCCACCATGGGCCTTGGCCCTGGCAGCCTTTGAAAATATCAAAGTGGAGCCTCCCAGGATTTATCCAGACCAAAGCACACTCACTCATGTGCATGAAGGCCTATGAGACAGGAGTGTTCACTACAGCATAACTGGGGGGCAATGGGAAACGATCTAAAAGCCCATGAGCAGAATAGTATGCAGCCATCAAGAAGAGGAAGGGTGTGTGCACCTGCTCCTCTATAAGGAAAGACCTACTTTTCAGTGTCAAATCAAGGGACAGGCCAGTCTTTTTAATATGCTACCATCTGTATAAACTATTGAGAGAATTAAAAAAGGAAAAATATAAATACATTTGCCTGTATATTCTAGATGACCTCTAGAAGGATGCAAGAAACTGAAACATTCATTGCTTCTGGGGCAGAGAACTGGATGGCGGGGGCAGGGTGGGGGACAGGGATGGCAGGAAGCATTTTTCCTATACGCATCTTTTGAACTTTGAACAAAGTGAATTCATTGCCTACCCAGAATAGTCAACTTCGGGATATTTAAAAAAGTCAGGGTACAGCATAGCATACATACTTAAGTGACCATTTCTATAAACATGCATTTTTGCACAAAAACAGAAGGGCAGGTACAGGAAAACAGACTTTTCACTGCATATGCTCTCTGTACCATGTGAGGGACTTTACCTTGGGCATCTATTATCATTACCAAAAGTTTTTCACTAGGAAAGGGCAAAGGTGATTTGGGGCTTTCTGGGATTTCTAGGAAAGCTATAGGTTACTGCAAAATTGTAATATAGAAATTTATTTTTTTAAGATTTTATTTACTTATTTGACAGACAGACAGACAGACACACACACACGCACACACACACACACACAGTGAGAGAGGGAACACAAGCAGGGGGAGTGCGAGAGGGAGAAGCAGGCTTCCCAATGAACAGGGAGCTTGACTCGGGGCTCGATCTCAGGACCTGGGATCATGACCTGAGCCGAAGACAGAGGCTTAATGACTGAGCCACTCAGGAGCCCCAGTTTAGAAATCTATATAATACAACGATGTGGGATGCCTGGGTGGCTCAGTTGGTTAAGCGGCTGCCTTCGGCTCAGGTCATGATCCCGGCGTCCTGGGATTGAGTCCCACATCGGGCTCCTTGCTCAGCGGGGAGCCTGCTTCTCCCTCTGCCTCTGCCTGCCATTCTGTCTGCCTGTGCTAGCTCTCTGGCTCTCTCTCTCTCTCTCTCTCTGACAAATAAATAAATAAAATCTTAAAAAAAAATAATACAACGATGTTACATAACTTCTCTATATAAAATAGAAATGTAATGCAAGGTACATATGTAATTTAAAATTTTCAATAAAATAAAATTTTCTAGTAGCCATATTTAAAATGTAAAAAAGGAACAGGTAAATTAATAAAATAATAATATATTTTATGATCCTAAACCACTATTGTGACATATAATCAATGCAAAAAATTACTAAGGAGGTATTTTATATTCTCTTGTTGCATTAAGCCTTTGAGATCCATCGCTTTCCACTGATAGAACATCTCAGTTTGGACCTGCCAGAGGTCAAGTACGCAGAAGCCACCTGACCTGTGGCTCTCATTCAAACAATGCGGGTGCCCCAGTCCCTGCTCAGTGTGATGACCTTGGCTTTGCTTTATCACACACAGGACAAGAAGCCACATCCCTCTAGGGATGGACTCAGAATGATGGTGATTACACAGGATAAAGTACTTTCTCATGTCACTGCCATACATGTATGAAGACATTCTGCTCAGGGAAAGAAGCTGGACACAAAAGGATGATTATTATAGGACTCTATTTATATGACGTCCAGAAGAGGCAAACCCATGGAGACAGAAAGTAGGTGAGAAGCTCCCAGGGGCAGGGGCCGGGGGAATGGGGAGCAACCCCTTCACGGACCTGCGGTCTCTTACTGGGTGCTGAAAATGTTCCAAAGCCGACCATGGGGATGGCTGCATGACTGTGAATAATAAAACCCACCGAAGCATTAACTTTAAAGGTGTAAATTGTGTGACATGTGAATTCTATCTTCCCAGTAAAACACTTACAAAACTAACTAACTAACTAGATAAATAAATAAAGGCATGATGGTATTACTCTGAAGGAATTATTTTATGGACATGGCAATATATGTAACTGTTGCATTTCCCTTTTTGCATTGACAGCCAGGAACCTCAAAGCCAAACATAGATCTGTTAAAGCATTTAGGGTCCAAATGGACATTTTGTTTATTAATTTTATACTAAGTTCCCTCTAGTTCTTTTTACCCTTACTTCCCCTTTGCCCCCAGTTTCCTTACTTTCATCTTCAGAAGTTGGTTATAATACAAGTATTTTCTCAGCCACTTTAAAGCCCTTTGGGCAGAAGGCCAAGTGTATGGTTATAAATAGTGCTACAAACAACTCAGTTACTTGGACTCTTTGGTGAAAATATAAAGGCCCATTGAGAAGAGACTGAGAATGGATGTCTGTAATGAATGAACTAAGAAAGCAGGAACATTTATCCTGAAGAGGAACAGGTAGAGTGGAGTTCTGCTATCCTTCCAGAATTCTGGAAGGGCTCAAAGTCTCCTTGGGAGGGGGAGGAGGACCCAGGAGATACTTTCAAGCACAGCTGGAGGGAGTGTGATGAGACCCAACACCAAACACAGGAGGGAACCCAGCGCTGAGTGGCAAGGACGGGGCTCTAACCGAGTGGTCTCTAAGTGTGGGGAGAGGCTCATGTTTTGGAGATGGCCCATTTACCGCCAGCAGGGGAGGAACAAGGGAGAACTGCAGAGAGCTTCTCACTCAAGTGGGCAGACGCCCTGCTTTCTCCAGGTGAGTTGTGTTTCCCATGGGCAAAGCTGGAGATCCCCCTCACCTTGGCCATGAACCGGCGGGCCTGAGAGGCCAACTCCTGGGTCTGCTCTGGTGAGGGCTGGTCCTGGGTGTTGCCTGGGTTCTCCAGAAGCCATGCTGGGGCAGATGAGGCAGGGCTCAGGTCTCCTTGAGCAGACGGCCACCCTGGAATGCACAACCACTCAATGCTGGGGCCCAGAACAGTCCTTCCTGGGCTGGAGGGACTCACAGCCAACCTCAGAACCACATCCGCCATCATCAAGCTCCACCCCTCATCTCGTGATCACAGTGTCCTCACAGAGGCTCCAGGACTTGGGCAGTGGTGTAGTCCCAGGTATGGGAAGAACGAGGTCTGGATCTGCCCTAGATCACACAGCTGGGGCCCAGACAGGCCTCTGGTTTCCCAGTCAGTGGTTCAGGCTCTAACTCCCAAAGACGGGGGTTCACATCCCCACCCTCTCCTTCCTGCTGTGGCAGTGACCTTCAGCATGACCTCGCCTCTCTGAGTCTTGGTCTCCTTGACTCTCAGTGGGGCCGATGTGGAGATTAACTGGGCTCACGCGTGGCAAGCCTTGGCACAGAGCCCGGCCCCCACGTGGGCTCCAGAGTGACAGGGCTCTCTGTTCAGCAGTGGGTCCAAGATCACCCAATGCCAAGTGCACAGCAGAGCTTTCCCCAGGCTGCTCTGGCTCTAGGCAAGACACTTTCCACATTTGCATCTGATCTCTTCAAGTCAAAGATCCCAGAGAAGGGCCTTGCCTCCCTCCCTGGCCTGGCCTGAAGCCAGTGTCACCCCAAGGGGAACCAAGTGCCCCAGAGCAGAATCACAGGCAGAAGGCCCTCCAGCACCATTGCATCTCCCACACTCACCTGAGGCCCCAGGGGTCTGTGGGGCTTCGGCAGGGCCCGACCACCACAGCACAGAGTGGGGCTGTGGGATGGTGAAGGACGAGACCTTGGTCCCCTGGGGCACCGTCCCTGTGTGGATGCTGTGGCTGGGCTGGGGTGGGTCCGAGTACAGATTCACCTGTCCGGGAGGGGAGGCATGAGCAGAGCCAAGTCAGGGTTGGGGCAAACTCCTCAACAGGCCTCCCTTCACTCATACCATCACTTAGGTACTCGAGAAACATGACTTGTTATAAATTACTGCTACCTTTAGTGGAGCCCTTGGGTGGGGGCCTAACACAGGGCCAAGGACTTACAGGCCCTTCCATCCTCTGTTCATGGCAGTCCTGAAGGGGAGGTCGGACAGGGACTACCATCTCCATTTGACAGAAGAGGAAACCAAGATTCTAGTTAACTCACTCAAAATCTCCAGCTGGAAATCCTTGGGCTGAGACTGTAACCCTGCCCTGACCCTAAAGACTCCGGTTTCCCAGATTAATCATTTTGACTAATATTTGTTACCATAATTTAAAATG
>PISX010024769.1:0-27306 GCA_004024625.1 Mellivora capensis | reverse complement strand
AAGGCTGTAACCGAGGAGGAATTCCAGGGTGAATGGACTGCTCCACTCCTGGATTCCCTGCTCCTCCGCCTGCGGTCGCAGACTGGTCTGAAAGCGAGCAGGGGCCCTCCGTGCCTAGTCAGCAGTTCCCTCCCGAGGGCTGGAGCCCTCAGCCGGCCACGGAAGACTGGTCCGCAGCTCCCACTGCTCGGGCCACTCAATGGGTAGGAACAACTGCTGAGTGGCTTTAAATTGCTCTTCCACAAAGGCAAACAAAATGGAAATAAGGTTGACAGAAAATAAAGTTTCTTTAAAAAAAAAAAAAAAGGCAAGGGAGTGATATAAGAATGTTAAGGGGGTCAGGTTCAGTAGGACTGACTGAGGATTAATAGGAAGGATGTGCCTTTTAGAAAAGTGTACAATTTTCTGAGCTTAGCAACTAAGTGGGCTTGGTAACCATCACGAAGATGGGAATAAGGGAGGACCAGATTTAGGGGGAAAGGCAGGGGCGGAAGGAGGGGATACTTAGATACACTGAGCTGGAACGGGATATCTGCTGGTGATGTCTAACAGATAATTGAGTGTAAAAGTTTGCAGCATGGAAACCTGGACTAGAGATGGAGAATTGGGAAATATCCAGTCTACGGATGCTACCTACAACCTTGGGAGAGAATTAGAATGCTCAGGGACAATCTGTAGACACAGAATAGAATGAAAGACATGCGATGGAAACAGAAGGACACCAATAATACCAATAACACTGTCATTTAAGGGGCAGACAGACACAAGGTAAACGCAGGGGGAAATCTGAGGAGGTGTAGACCAGCAGGTGGTCTGGAAGAGAAGTAGGAGAGAGTGGTTCCATAGAAATCCAGAGAAAAGCATTCCATGAATGAGAGTGTGGCCCACAGTGTCGAAAATAGTCAAGGACTACAGTCAGAAAAGTTCTGTGGTCAGTATGGTGTGTTGGCATGATTTACCCAAACTCCGCCCTTGCGGGGCGCCTCCCTGAACTACAGGGCTTGGAAAGCTAGACTGGCCTTTCCCAGAATGCCCCTGAAGTCAGTGTACTGGTTTGCTTTAAGACGGGCCATTGAGGAGGTGGTCCCACCTCCACTGTTTATTCTGAAAGCAATGACTCAGGATGTGTTTGGTATCCTTGGCGGTTTTAGCAGATGTGTCTTTGCAAGTTTCTAGGGTGCAGTGTAGCTTTTGTAGCCAGCTTTGGGGTTGGCAGCGCTACAGATGGCTTCCTGATCGTGGCCCTTTCTTAATTATGGTGGCATTGTTGTGTGGCTCTGGAGCCAAAAGCTTTCTTATAGAAGTGGCAGCAGCTCCCTTGGTAGTCTGGTTCTGTAGCATGGTTTGAGAAATCATCCCTGAAAGCTTAGCCAAGATTAGGTTTCTTTTGCTGCCCTTAAGATTCTGTAAGCCCATTAGTGTGGTATAATAAATTTGCTTCTGCTTAAACCAGCGAGGGTGCATATTGTTCCCTGCAACTGAGCAGTGACTAACGTAACTCCCACAGAAGAGTCTGTGGGAACTGGCAATGAGATGGTGACTGGTGCTTTACTGAGAGTGATTTCTGTGGATTGATGGGGAGAGAAGGCAGGACTCCACGGTATTGAAAATCTTTATCGCTTTCTCCCCCAGAAGAAATAAAAACCCAAAACAACCAAAACCAAACACTGGTCGCACTGCCTCATGTTACCGTGCTGCGGAAATAAGATGGATACTTCCAAGTGAATGAATATTTGTTAGCGTCTCCTGAGTGGAGTCATGTGCTGTGTACTCTAAAGCACAGAGATGAGAAAAAGTCCTCTCCCTTGGGGACACAGTGTTAGTTAATGGAAATGATGGGAATACATTTGTGCTGCATTATTTAAAAAACACATCGAACTGATTTTTCTCCCTAAATCATCAAAAGTTGACCTCTGTCAACATTTTTAATATATACATATTTAAATGGCATATAGTTTTCTCCCTCCAATTATTTTTTTTAATATTTTATTTATTTATTTGATAGACAGAGATCACAAGTAGGCAGAGAGGCAGGCAGAGAGAGAGGAGGAAGCAGGCTCCCCGCCGAGCAGAGAGCCCGATGCAGGGCTCGATCCCAGGACCCCGAGACCATGACCTGAGCCAAAGGCAAAGGCTTTAACCCACTGAGCCACCCAGGTGCTCCTCTCCCTCCAGTTATTTATTGTTGGCATTTTGCTGTGCTAACAGTATATTTCACAAACATAAATTTTAAAAGCTACATAACATCCCATTTGTGGATAATTCATAATTTATCTAATCTCCTCTTATAACTTGATCAACTTTTGTATCCCTATCAGAAATAGTGGCATTATGGATTATTATGTCCGGTACCAAGATTCTTGTAAATAGCTGTGAACTGAGGGTAGGAAATTGCAGATAGAAGACTGCCAAGGAGAAACTAATTATAAGTTGTAGCTGGGTCCTTAGGAAGTCAGGCCACTTCAGGAGGGAGTGAGGGGAAAGAGACAGGCACAGGCATTTGTAAGCTCATTTCTCATTTTGCTCAGTGCGTATTAAAACTCAAAAATGTTCCTGCTTCCAGCACTCCTTATTAGGTAATTTCCCTCATCATAAAAAAAATAAGGTCAGCGGCTTTGATCCAATTAATTTTTTTAAAGAAGCCCTTTATCTCACTTGGTATCATGCAGGTTTTTTTTTTTTTTAATGCAATGACCTAAATATACTTTTGATAGAAATAATTTTGACTTAATCCATAAGAGAAGCCTAGTCTTTTCCAAAACAATGTAATATTAGAACTTATGCTTGGATCTGGGGCATATTTATTTTTTTTTTCTATTAATAAAGCTCAGGAAGAGAAACTTCAGAGAGCTTATTCAAAAACAACTTGAGAGGCTCTCGCTTGGTGTGCCTTGCAGGGGCAGTCCTGTTTGACCGGCTTTTGACAGCCTAGGATGGCCTATCAGGAGGGTCTGGTGTATGAGGAATGTTGAATTAAGATGCTTTTAGTCCATGGGAGTTCTCCCAATTTCATTCACTCAGTGCCTGCTGCTGGCTGGGATGTTAAGAGCCTTGTTAATATAAAGCTATTAGTCTTTTCTCTGCAAAAGCAAGGAGCTTGCTGGTTACATTCAGAGTTTCTTAAATTAGTATGTATTTCTAGCCCAGCATTGCTGGAATCAGCAGTTTCACAAAGCAATATACTAAAGAGGCCATTTAACCCCCGATTTCTCCCATTTGCAGATTAATGGCAAAGGTGAAGATTTAATGCCCTTTCAAAGATGTTTTAACAATTCATTACAAATAAAAGAATAAATCACACAAGATTTTCTGCAAATGTCTGATGACAAAAAGTGGAAACAATTCAAATTTAACTTGTTTCACAATTCCCACCGGTTGGGACACATTTTTGCCAATGTCGTAATTTATGTCCCTTAAGTCAATTTTCCCAACGAAACTCAAAAGCCTCTGTGACGGAAAAACTCTGCAAAGCTTCAGTCTGGCCGATTCACTGCCACACAGCACCCTCATTTTCAAATAGGTCCCACTCAGATCTACTACACGAAAACGCGTTCCATGCTGCCAGACCCATCATCGGATTAAGATGCAAACTATAAAAATTCAGATGCCATTTTAGGAACACGCCTTTCATTTCCAGTTGGTAACATGACAGCTATTTTTGAGCAGTTTCCAGAAGATTTCTTTTAATTACATTCCTCTGACTTAGCTATAGGTCTGGCTCGAAGACTTTTGAAGGAATCAACATGATGAAAATGTCTAAAAAAGTTGGGAACTTGTCTTTGAGCATCTTCTCATATGAAGACATTCTGCTGAAATGTTACATATTTGGAGCGAAACTCAGCATACTTCATTTAAACAAAAAGAAACTAATCAAAATAGGTTGTAAATGATTTCTCTTTGGCAATGTGAAGTATATTATGCCGGAGATATGTATTTAGAAATATGCTATCTAGAGAAGCGAAAGTACACACACTCTTTCAAACCATTATTTCTGAAGTGTTTATTTTCTCTAATTTAATTTCAGTAATTTTGTCAAATAACTGGGTATTCAGTTTATAGACTAGTTTAGAACATCTGCTAGTTTGGAAAATACAGCAAATAAAAATATTTTAAAAATAACTCTTGGGGAAGCCTTTTCACCATTCTGTGCCTATATTTTCCTCCTTTGGAAAATGCTGGAGTGAAAATAAATCCTTAAAGCCCCTTCTAACTTATGTACATTTATAAAAGTTATCTTGCATATAGTTTCCACCTCATTAATATGGTAACTCTACGTCTGTAACATAATTATTTTAAAGCTGAATGACAAAGACAGCAAAGTAATCTGCAACATTATAAAATTATAACACATTTATTGGGATTTCAGCATTCAATCTTACACTTGCATGACCCAAGTACTAACCAAGTACACTGGGCCATGGCATCTTGATAACCTGAATTAACTCTCTACGGATTGTCTTCAGAGAAAATAAAACCAGGCATCTCCTGCCCAGCTCTGTTTGTGCCTGGGCCTAAGATACAGTTACCATAGAAACTATGATTATGGATACAATTTTACAAATTTGGCTTCATCTATCAGATGCACTTTGCATGTGAGTGTGTGTGCGTGTGTGTGCACATGTGCGTATGTGTCTTGCCAGTGAGCGTGAAGAGCTCACTCTGGCTCTACATCTTTAATTAAAGAGCCAGACACCATCTCATTTCCTTTCCCCATCTGTCTACCTACAAATAGAAATATTGCGACACTGACTGAAATCTAAACTTTTGCTTGACAGAAGACGATTTCTGATGAAAAGAAGGAAGAGAAGGTATACCTTAATAAATCCATTTACCTGTCCTGTATTTTCCAGGAATGGAATAAGCAGGAATTTAGTGGAGTCTCAGTAGTAACCCTAATCACTGGTATCCAGTATTTATTGTATCCAGTATCTAGTATCCAGTATTTATTGAATTTGATTTTGACTTATTACTTGGATGTAATATATGAGTTATTTATGCCTCAGATGTTTTATTTTTATTTTATTTTTTAAAAGATATTTATTTATTTATTTACGTGTTTATTTAGAGTGTGAGCAGGGGAAGGCGTGGGGAGAGAGGGAGAGAGAGAATCTCAAGCAGACTCCACACTGAACACAGAACCTGATGTGGGGCTCGATCCCACAACTCTGAGATCATGACCTGAGCTGAAATCAAGAGTCAGGTGCTCAGGCAACTGAACTGGGCATCCCTGTTTTATTTTTATCATACTCTGTGATAGTCAGTGTTCTTTACTCATTCTAATGGGAGAAAGTTGACCCTCAAAATACACCAAAACTTAAAATGATATAACAGTTTATCCATATTATTTCTTACAAGTTCATAATATCTCTTTTAACTAATAGATCTTATAAAGGATATTAAGTGACGAAGGCACGAAAGCTCTCTAGGATACTTAAAACATACTTTCATTTATAAAGACCATGGAATGGAAACATAAAGTTTGAAAATTTCAAACTTTTCAGAATGTTTTCTTTTCCTAGTTCGGTCTGTGGGCAGGTTCCAGTCACTCCTATTACTAGAAAAAAATAACTAGAAAGAAATGACTTTCTGCAACACCATGTGATCAGTATCATGAGCTAGAATTAATGCTATCATTTCCATTTCTGCCTCACTTTACACATGAGAGAAGGAGAGTTGAGATAAAGTGAAAGCAACTAGCCAAAGGTTCAGATGGTGGCGAGGCCAAGATGTGAAATCCATCTCACTGTCAATGCTGCCTCATATGTTGGCAGTGATCATTCCAGTTACTGTAGCTCTATTTCCTAAACAAAGAACAGAGATATAAGACTTGAATGTTCAGATGAGCTTATGGTGGCAGTGGGGTGGGATATGGGAAACTGGCTGTCTGCAAGCATTTTGCATGAGGTCATGGTCATCATGGCCAGACCACTCAACTCCAATTGCCTGGCAAAAGTTATTACATTTAGCTGGAGGCACTGATATATGTTAATTTCTGGTACACCAAAAGTAATTTTTAGTAAAAAATTGTTTTATAAACAAGAACAGGCTGTATAATGTACAGCTTTTTTTCAGTATTATGCCCAGTGTCAGTCTATTAATTTGGTTTACACAAGATGAGCAAGCTTCATTGGAGTTGGGACATTTTCACTTTCTTGAGCCATTGCATTCTCAAAGCCTGACATATCACCTTGTTCATGAATATTTACTGAGTCAATTAAACCAGAAATCTCACACATCTACTCAGTGGCACTTAATAGAGAGAATCAGCTTACATGAGGGCTAGCTATCCTTTTGAACAAGACTTGTTAAATATCATAACATGTATTACCAACATTGTTTTAAGGAGGTTTTATGGCATCTGTCCTATGGTTAAGTCTTAATAAGACTGCCATTATCAAACTCTTTTGTATACATAGTTCTGATTTTTCCCTTTCCCTTAAAAGTAATTTTTAAAAAACTTATGTTCTAACAATTTAGATTTAAACTTTGATCTGGTGTAGAAATCAAAACCGTTAGGAATCTCAGTTGTGTAATTGGTTAGAATGAGGGAAGATTCCTAAGAGCTGAAAATAATAGTAGTGTCGTAGGAAAACCTTACGTGATAGGATAGCTCACTGGGTCTGCTGCACAGCTACTGTTGATCTAAAGGGTGACCTCAGTGTGTAGCATCCATTGGAAACACAGAGTAACCTGATCCATGCTACCATTAATGCTGAAATCACACACACGTTAGTCTGAAATGTGTATTAACCAAATTAGTTTGCAACTGACTATTGTACCAGCACAGTTCAGGTTCTAGAAGATGAATGAAGACAAGAGGAGGAGAAAAAGAGAATTAAACAGATGACATTCTGAAAACCGATGTTCTTGTGTCAAGATGTGGTTTAAAACACCAAACCAAACCCCGATGTCCATTTAATGATTTTTCTTTCTTATTTTTTGAAAGATTTATTTATTTATTTATTTATTTAGGAAAGACAGATAGAGAGAGAGAGAAAGAAAGGTAGGGAAGGAGAAGCAGGCTTCCTGCTGACCAGAGAGCCTGACATGGGGCTTGATCCCACGACCCTGAGATCGTGACCTGAGCCAAAGGCAGACACTTATTCGGCTGAGCCACCCAGGCGCTCCATTTAATGATTTTCTATTAACTAGCAGATAAAAGTTCTCAGTAACCTACAGCGACCAAACTTTCTGGCTTTATCTCATCCGTCTCCCACATGTTCAATGACTTGATCCCACTGGATATTTTATAGCACCTGAATGTGCACTTTTATGCCCACACCAGAATGCGCGCGCCTGCAATTTTGATAACTCTTCCTGTGGTCAGGTCAGTGCCCTAAACATATCAAGGGCTCTCTAAAGGCTCATCATGTGAATGAGTAAAGCAACAAATGTTGCTCTGACTGGGTGTATTTACTGCTGTGAGAGGACAAGAACAGGCAAAAGCAGGAGTAGATAAGAAAAACAGATTCTGTAGACAGTGGTGAGAACATCAAAACAGTGGTGAACAGAGAAGGGGTGTCGATAGAAAGAGAAATAAAGACCCCGAGAAACAGAGAAGTGTTGCAAAAGAGAAAGGGAACGATGGAATGAAAATAAGTGAGGCTACTGCAGTCTGTTCTAATTCTTAATATACAGATAATTCCTGTCCTTAGTAGCTCTCCATTAATCAAACTCTTGATCATTCAGAACACTCCCTACCTTTACCAGGGTGGTAATACAGCTTTGCTCTTCTGATGGGATGTATATATAGCACCTTGCTCTCAAAGTCTTTAAAATGTGATTTTTTTTTCAAGTCAACATTTAAAGTTGGATTTGATATAATCATTTAATTGGGCACTGATTCATCTACACAGAACTCATTACTGAAGTCTTCAATTTCACCAACAAAATCCCCTTCCAAATCATCTTTTATCAAGAAGCTGCAAGTCCAAGTGCTCTGAAAACTTTGCCAAATAAAAAGCTTTTAGGTTTCTAGTGCTGGCTGGACACAAACCCGTGGAAGAGTGTTGAAGAATAATGCATGCCTGCCAACTGCCAGATATGATTGCTTTTCGCATAATTAATGTCATTCTTGCTGTTTGAGTACCATTCCCATCCTCTAATAATTTCCATTAATAGAGGAAGTTTCTGCAATAATTTTTGCATCCTGAACAACCACCGTGGCTTCTATAGACCTTTTAATCAAAATAATGGCAATGAGTGAAAAGGGGATGGTTAGAGATATTACTATAACCCTGAGTTGCATTTGCTTCATCATTGTTTTCAATCCCCAAAAACTGTCCAAAGAGCTCATCGTGTTATTATGTCAATTAGACCTTGGTGCTTTGATTTCAACAGCACTGAACTATACGAATTTATGCCACGAAGGGAAAAGTGTATAAAGCGAGAATACTGGGCATCCATCTAGCCCCCAAAATGTGAAAAGGGAGTGTTTTTTAAAAAGCAACAACAAAAGATGAGCAGATGCAAATAGAAGCTCAAGTCCTGTAAAATATGATAATTGTATAATACTTCAAGCTGAAGCTTCCAGTAGCGGAAGTGATAGACCAGCTGCAAATCATACCCCCTAAACCTGCCAATTCACACTGTTTTTTATTATGATGTTGCAAAATCAAGAACTCTGCTCAGGATATAAAATTATGCAAATATACCGAGAGCAACAACAACAACAACAACAACAACAACAAAAATCGGCCCAAGTTTCTTATACAAGCCAAGAAATGGATGTAGCATAACAGCACAGCAGCCATCTTCCATACCAGGGAGGGGCACCAGAGCCTGGCTAACAGGTTCTAGAAACCCCAGCCTGGAATTACCCTCTAAGCTGAATACTGATGTGTGGATGAGGAAGTTTGGGCACAAGGAGACCAGTGCTAAGAGTCTCCCCTCTGTCCCTGAGCAGGTTTGCAAATCTTGAGTCGCCATCTAAGCCTCACTGTTCTCTAAGATGCATTGAAAACACTTCCCCTGAGTGACATCTAACCTCATGGGGCCTCGTCTGTGAAGCCCACCCAGGGGGGAGCTCATGACGTCACTTGAGTGGGAAGCCTTGCTCTGGACAGTGACCTGGGGGTGAGGAGGTGGCTTCAGGTCTGGAGACTGGGTTCAGTGACCTGATTAAAGCTTGTGAGCCAGGTCAGTACTTTCCTGGAAAGATAGCGCAGAAACAATGCTTGTGCATGGGTTTCAATAGCCACTGTGAAAATAAAAAACAGCTGCTTATCGACTGTAACAGCTGTGCTTCCACTTGGTGGAAAATCTGGTGGGGATGCAGGCGAGGACGGGGCCATGAGCACGGGCTGGCTTTGGGGCTTGGATGCATGGGCACCCAACCATGCAGCCGGAAGGACACTCACAGGCATAAGGCCAGCCCCTAAGGGGTCCATACCAATTTGCAAGCTATCCGTCATTTCTAAAATGTGCTCACTATCTCATTCCTACATACATGTAGGATGGATGATATGTCATCACATAGGATTCTCATAAAGCACGTTGCAATGATCAAAGTCTGTGCTCCTACATCATCTGACACATCCATGCCACTCCTTGACCAGGAAAAAGCAGGTGTTGTAAATTCCTTGTAAGTCAATTTTGTTCAAAGAGAGAAGCAGAACGGGAAGATGATCCTAGAGGCCACCGCCGTTCCTACAGTGCTCTGGGTCCCTCCCTCCTAACCGAAAACTGACTTGCATGCAGAGAGTTCTAACCAGACACAGAGCAGCGTGGTCTCTGGCCTGCACACAGAAAGGACACTGAGGTTAGGAGCTTACTTCAGACAAGGCTGGCTGGGCTCAGTTCTCATCACCCACCCACTGCGTAACCTTGAGCAAGGTCACTTCTGAGCCTCGGTCTTCTTCACCTCATTAATCTCAGTTTTCATTATGAATGTGGTTAATAATAGTACCTACCTCAGGTGGTTGTGATGTGGATTAAATGGTCTGATGCATGTAAACTGCAAAGTATGCATCACACATGTAGAGTGTACTTGTATGTCCAGTAAATCTGAGTTGTTGCTAATGCTATTGCAGTCATATGGAATCTGATTCTTCTTCTAGTACGGAAAATGCCTGGAGAAAATCTTTTCCCTGTTCTGTTTTTCTTTTAAAGATTTTATTTATTTGACAGAGATCACAAGTAGGCAGAGAGGCAGGCGGGGCAGCGCGGGTTGGGGAGCAGGCTCCCCTCTGAGCAGGGAGCCCGATGTGGGGCTTGATCCCAGGACCCTGAGATCATGACCTGAGCTGAAGGCAGAGGCTTTAACCCACTGAGCCACTCAGGAGCCCCTGTAGAGTTTATTTCTATGAATCTCTGCCTAGCCCTGGCTAAGCCAATGGAAGCTTCTTCAGTGATACTCTTCTAAAAACAGTCCTGGGGAAGAGGTGAAGAGACAAAAAAAGAAGAGGGTGGGGATGGGAGGAGAGGAAAAGAGAGGAGAGCGAAGGAAGGGGGGAGGGTTCGAGGAAAGGGGAGAGAGAGAGCACTTGATAGAAAAGGAGGAAGGGAAAGAAGGAAGGAGAAGGGAGAGAGGGGAGAGGGGAGAGAGAATTCTTACTTTCTCTCATAAAAGAGCTGCTTGTCTGTGCTTTTTATATACAAGATGAATGGCTGGAATGATATGACCTATTAAAAGATGATATATGTATTCCTATGTCTCTCTGTGTACTCACGTATGCATGTGCACGTATGTGTGATGTATGCATGTGGATATGGATTTATGCAGACATATACACACACAATTATCTTACAGCAGTACATAGAAACTATTCAATGCCTAGAATGAAGCTTAAATTCCCGAACATGACATCTACAGCTTTCGCAGTCTACTGTGGTCACCATCGTTGTCATCCTCCTCCCACCCCTCATCTTTGCAGCCCTGTTTCCTGCCACTTCACCCCGAATATGCCTTCCCAACCATTGGTCCTTTCATGACCCCCAAGCACCTGCACACCTTCTTGTCCAGCTCAGCTCTTCCCTTGCCCTTCCCAGCACCACCCTGGCAACCTCTTCCTACAGAACTATTCACTTCCTATTTTCTGAGAGCCTAGAGTATATATTTTACATACTTACTTAGAATGTTATCTTATAACACTTAATCTTTTATAAAAGATAACACGTTATCTTTTATAATGGTATTTATTAACATTTGTCATCCAGCATCTTTCATGCTCTGTAAATGCTGGACGATTATAAGAATGAACCATTTATAGCAGCAATGGCCACGGTCGCCAAACTGTGGAAAGAACCAAGATGCCCTTCAACGGACGAATGGATAAGGAAGATGTGGTCCATATACACTATGGAGTATTATGCCTCCATCAGAAAGGATGAATACCCAACTTTTGTAGCAACGTGGACGGGACTGGAAGAGATTATGCTGAGTGAAATAAGCCAAGCAGAGAGAGTCAATTATCATATGGTTTCACTTATTTGTGGAGCATAACAAATAACATGAAGGACATGGGGAGATGGAGAGGAGAAGGGAGTTGAGGGAAATTGGAAGGGGAGGTGACCATGAGAGACTATGGACTCTGAAAAACAACCTGAGGGGTTCTGAAGGGGCGGAGGGTGGGAGGTTAGGGGAGCCGGGTGGTGGGTATTAGAGAGGACACGTATTGCATGGAGCACTGGGTGTGGTGCAAAAACAATGAATACTGTTATGCTGAAAAGAAATTTAAAAATTTTAAAAAATGAACAATTTAAGATGAAAAAAGTAATCTTGAAGGTAAGATGTAACTCAGGCAAGCAGAGAAACGCATAATCCTAAACTAACTAGAAAAAACAAACTTGAATTAACCTAGTTGGCCTACCTCAAGAGGCTATTCACAACTGAATACAGTGGAACATTAATTCCACTGCATGGAGTGAAGTCAAGAAACACTATTCATTGTGATTTAGGCATTTAACAGTACAGATGTGAAGTGTGTATTTTATTACATTATTGAACGGTTTGGGGTCAAACATAAGTACCAGTATCCCCAGACTGAGTGGGGAGCACGGAACAGCTGGTTTCTTTCCCAGGCAGAAGGGGCTCTGTGCACAGGTAGGAAGTGAGCCCACCTTCACCTGCTGACCTCAGTCATTCTGTTAGAAGTCCGACCATACCCTTTTGATGACTTTTCCTAAAAGAGTAGATCCCAGGTTTAGAGCCTCATTGTGATAGAAGGCCCTAGAGGCATTTTTTTCAGAGAAGCCAAGATTCAGACCCTGAAGGGAAGCATCCTAGAGCAGGAAGTCAGCAGACAGGAGAAAGACAAAGAAAAAAAAGAAAAGAAATCAACACTCTAGGTAAAGAAACAAAATCCTAACTTTGGCAGCTAAACATTGGAAATGCTAGTTGAATGCCATTTAGATGGCCTTCCATATTTCCGAAGAAAAATGTTTACCTACTTCATTGAGGGAGTACTCACTGTGCCCTACTACAGTATGAAGGTTGAGCAGAAATCAGCACCTATTTGTTACCTATACTTCTTTTTACTGTTTCTGTGGGCTCAGTTGGGGAATCGTGAGGTGATTTATAAACTTCAGTCTATTTCTTCTAACATCTCTCAGATGTAGGCAAAAGGATAAACAGGGATCTTGACTCATCAATGTAATGAAATTAAGAAAGTGAAAATTTAGGATGAATTTTGTAAGGAACTTACTATGGTGTAATCCATTAGGATGAAGGATAATTTCCCAAGGGTGGGGGTTGATCTGTATGTTAGAAAATGTATAACGCCCATTCATAATGTATTTGTGACAGACGTAATGCTATGTCCATCTATAAATCAGATTTGCCTTCTGTGCAAAGCCCCAGAGTCCTCCCTACTGAAGGCTGTCCTCATGGGCACTGACCTGAGAGGATTTAAAATCCAAAGGGCCCAATTACTAAAAATCCTCCATCATATAATTGGACTTTGGTATGGAAAATAACACCAGTATTAATCCAAGTCACTTGGAAGGAAGTAGAGTTTCATCTCCCGATTCTGCCAGCTGGTCCAACACAGTCTAGGGGCTGGGTTTCTTTGAGCACCCTCCCTAAGGGTCATGAGAAACTTACTTTTACTCTGCAGAAGGTAAAATGACATAAATTATGTGAGCAGTCCACAAATGAGTTACTGACCATATGAGGAACACTGAATGTAAGCTTTGGAAGTTCACAGGGGAAACATCACTTTCAATTTGAGGGTCATCCACTGGGAATAACTCATCCAAACAAAGGAAGAGTAGAACCATTTGTCCTTAAGAACAGAGACCAGAGACCATAACTCAAAGAGCAGCAAAATGCGAATGGGAGCAGAAGAACTCAATGCTTTGGAAAGAGTAGGCATGGAGGCCTTTTCATGCCATTCCTTAAAACATAGGAGCATGTGGCTTGAAAGTTAACCAAGTCTTAAAAAAAAAAAGTCATTTCAGTATGCAACATTTTCAATGGTGCAAACTTGGTTACCAGCCACCACACTTGCTCTATCTAGCCATTCTTACTCAATGGGAAGTCAAGTACTGGCCATAGTAAATAACTTTAAAAACCCCCAATTGCCCGGATATTCATGAAAAGCAAACTGAGAGAACTTATAAAAAAGAGAACAATCTTATTAAAGTTTTTTAGGCCCACTCCAATTTTCATTAGGCTTGCTGCCAAGTTTTTATTAGATTCACCCTGATTGCTCCTCAACGTACCCTTGTGGTTTAACACAATACAGCACCGTGGGGCACGTTTACCATCGGAAGGGATAACATACCAGGAAATGCAATTTGGGCTAAAATTCTCTACAGCAAAAGCCCCAAAGAAAATGACCCAACATGGTGATATGTTTCTAATGGCTAATTTCTAATGGCTAAGGAACTCAGGGATCCTTAAAACACGGGAGCCTGGCTTGCCTGAGGAGTTATGGCAAAGAAAAGGGGGCCAGAGCTACCTGGTACAACAGAGGTAATTGTAGAGGTAGTGGAGTAGACTCACCTGTCTCTAGGCATGGGAAACCTTTCACTGGGTAATGTCTTCAATCTCTTGCTTTTTTTGTTTGTTTGTTTGTTTTGTTTTTAAGATTTTATTTATTTGTCAGAGAGGGAGAGAGAGAGAGAGAGAGCACAAGTAGGGGGAACAGCAGAGGCAGAGGGAGAAGCAGGCTCCTTGCTGAGCAGGGAGCCCAAAGTGGGACTCAATCCCGGGACCCTGGGATCATATCCAAGGAGAAGGCAGACACCCAATCGATTGAGCCACTCAGGCATCCCCAATCTCTTGTTCTTTTAAATACTGTGAATTAAAGAGACCCATTAAATCAGGTCCCATATCAGTATTTTCAGAGACGTCTGAAGCAAATATATTTTTTTTATGCTACACATATCCCAATAATAGTAGTAGTATTGTATGACCAGAATGCTAATATTCAGTTTGAGCAGAATATGCACTTCTAAGTTGCAATGAATCATACTGGCCAAGCTTTGTGTAACCAGTAAGAGTTGCAAGCTACTGTTAGTCGTATCTCAAAGGATGGTTTAGTTCTGAACTTTCCTATGACATCTTTAGGCATGGAAAAATTACCCCAGTAAGGAGTCTTAGACCATGACTCTGCCCCTTTCTCTACTTGTGGATGGGGGACAATTCTGAGGGACACTTATACAAGTGTGAAAGCACGTGTGAAAGGAAGGGCAAGGCTTAGATGTGTGTGATGTGCATGATCAGTGGCTGTGACAACTTCCTCTTTCTATCACCCACGGAATTTAGAGGTGGCTGCATTCCATGGTACTGCCTGTAGTAACATTTGAAGGAAGCAGAGCAAATGTGATTACCAGGGTCATATGTCTGGATGTTAGCCATGTAGCTAGGAAATAATGCATGGCGGAACTCTGTTCTCTTCTGCACACACCCTCTGCAGAGTGGAAAACTCATGTGTCACAATTATGAACAAATCTGTCTGTGGAGTGGCTTCTGGCATTGAGTGTGGAGCAAAATCTTAGGTCTTCACTCTTGAAAATCATTTGCCTTGGTTTGGGCCTTAGAAAGAACAGAGCAAGCTACACCCATTGCCAACCCTTTATACTCTTTCCTAAGCAAGAGTATGATGCATTCTTTGTGCATCTTAGAAAATCAGAAATAACAGTCATCAGGAAGGATGGTTAAATAGAAGACTTAATAATTTTGCTCCTAAAGATTCATGCGGTTTGGAACAGGTTACCTCTCTGCTTTGTTCCCTCCCCGCCCTGTTTGTTCCTTCTGCTCCAGCCATACTGGTTCCTCACTGCTGTTCCCTCTTGCCCTGCACCTTGCTCATGGCTTTCCTACTCACATTGCCTTCTTCCTTCCCTAGTTCCAGATGGCCGGCCACATGCTTTCATCCCACACTTTGTTTGTGTCCCTGCTTAAGTGTCTCCTCTTCAGAGAAGCTTTCCCTGACTGCCATAGATCAAACAGCACACTTCACGCAGCTACTTGTTCTAGCCCTTGAGTACAGCTATATATTTCTTTGCAGAAATCATCATGGCGAAATACTGACTCTTCCCTTACTTATTGTCACTCTCTCCTCAAAAACGTAAGCTTCATGAGGACAGGGACTTCGTTGGCTCTCCTCATTGCCTAGACCAGGGCTTCGAAGACATTTAATCAGTATTTGTGGGGCGCCTGAGTGGCTCATTCAGTTAAGTGTCTGACTCCTGGTTTTGGGTCAAGTTGTGATCTCGAAGTCCTGGGATCGAGCCCCGTTTGGGGCTCTGCACTTGGTTTAGAGTCTGCTGGAGATCATCTCCCTCTCATTCTCCCTCTGCTCCTCCCCCTTCTCACTTATGTGCACACACTCTCTCTCTTCAATAAATAAACAAAACCTTTAAATCAATATTTGCTTAAGTGAACTAGTTAAAAATCACTTTTCTACACATTCATTTCTTCTCTTGTTACCTTCCCTTTTCTTTGTTCTCTTTCCATTTTGTCTTTTTTCCTTCTCTTTCCAAACAATAAATGGACAGAGTGTCCCAATGTAAAAAGTCTTTGCAAATGCCTTTTAGATGTCTGTTAGAAGTGCCTAGTTGTCTAGTGATTCTTTTTTTTTTTTTGTCTCTTAGAACATTCGACATTGAAATCTTTGTCTTCTTGTAATTTTAGTATTTATTTTCTTTAATTTGAAAATGATCCAGGTCACCTAGGAATGATTTAATTAACTGTTACATTTTGTTATTGATTTTTAAATTGGGTGATGAATGATCTTTTTTAAAATGTATATTTTTAAGTTAACCTGGAAAGAAGTCTCTTGGCCATAAGCATAATTCTTATGTATGATAAAAGGTGATGGGGTAAAGTAGCGTGACAAGTCAGGAAGGTGATGAAAATGGGTTTTTATTTCCAACATTCATTATTTTGAATTAACCTATGAAAACTTTTACACACAAAGATCTAGTGACAAGGAGAATAAAATAAGCCCCTTAAAGCTCTGTTTAGAGCATGGACTTCATTTATTTGTCTTCTGTCACCAAAGTATAAAACAGCATATCCAGGCACTGGAGTGTTACTCACACTTCAGTCTCACTGCTGAATTGTTTTATTTATGATTGTTACTTTCCCTCCGCCTTCCTTTGGGAGAAAAGAATACAAAAATTAAAATGTATAAATTCAAAATATCCACATCTTAAAGAGAATATGTCTAATATTTTCCTTGAGTGAAAAAAGAGGGATGGACATATTTTGCTTTCCTTTCTTTGCAGTGAAAGTTGAAACAGTGATTTTGTGTTATTATAACACTCATCATTTCTCTCTCTAATTTGGATGGTTTTTAATAAAGCTCCATTGATTCCACTGAAAGGAATTCCTCCTGGCAAAAGCAGAACACACACACTGATTGCTAAATATGCAGCAATTATCATATTCAGCAGCACACTTTAATATCTTATTTATAGATGTATCTATCTGTAATTTGCTTTAATTAAGTTGCATTGATTTTAATGACAGGAGCGATCCTCAGACAAGGGGCTGGTGTCATACGCTCCTATGAGTCTTGGTCTATCAATCGCTCTCTAAGATGTGGTCCTGAGCCTCTGTGATCTTCTTTAGGCTCCCGGCAAGCCAATCCCAAGTAAGTGAGGTTTCAGAGAAAGTCTCAAAGCGTTGACACGTCAGAATTTATCCTACTGATCGGAGGACGGTTAAGAACGGAAAAGGTAGCTTGGTGGAATGAAAGTGGCAACTGAACTTCAAAATGGCCTCCCTCAAGTATAGTGTCCTTACCAGCCCTAACTCACTTTATTGACACAACCACTTTCAGGTGTGGCTAGCAACAGCATTTTGCCACTCCAGGAACTCAGACTTTTTTTTTTTCTTCCTTCTCCCTGCATTTCCAATAACACCAGACAGCTCTCAGAAGGATGGGTATTTTTGAATTCTTGATTATTTTCCACACCCCCTCCTGGTGAAAGTTCTGGAAAAACTGGAAGCTAGAACTTATAACAGTTTGCCTTTCACAACACCCATGCTCCAAAGCGAAGAGAAGGGACTCGCTGACTTAACACAGCACAAAGCAACACAAAGATAGCAAGTGTATTTTTAAAGGCTCTAAAATATTATTCATCATGACCAGAAATGATTTCTCTTTCTTTTTTAATGGATGAAGAAGTAAGCACTGCGTCTATAAATCTTTGCACCTCAGAAGGTGCCAACATTAATTTTGTATAAATTATCCATGTTAGAATGCCAAGGCATGATCACAAAGGAAAACGCGGAAGACAGTTATGCCAGTGCATTCACAGATTCTGGTCACCATTTTTCACTCACTGATTATTGCTACAAGTGTTGATTAATAGTGGTGCTCACGCTGCTAGAATGCATTTCCCTGGAGGCGAAGAAAACATTCAAGGAAAAAAAAAAACAGAAAGAAGGAAAGATAATAATCAACCCATCCTTCCGCTTCTCCGTAATAACCCCGTGGAGGGTGTGCAAATCATGGCTCCTGATGATGGTCTCTGTTAGCAGCTTCTGAGCCAATTCACTAAAAAGATCATCCATATGCATCAGATCACCGATTTGTCAATCAGTTTATAAGGCAATTAAATGCTCCCTGATCTCCCCTCCTTCCCCCTTTGGGAAAGCATAAAGTGATGTAAACAGCAGGGATTCCGAGAGCGGTGTTAGGACATCTCATACCCCGTCCTTCTCCTGTGTCTTTGTGCCCTGTCTGAATTCTGGGAGAAAGCTTCCATGACAATAATGTGCAAGACTGGAATTTACCAAGGCTGATTAGCTTAGGACTTTTTTCTCTCATCAGTAATGCCATACCTCTTATCCACGGAGGGAAACTAATGAATTGGATTTAGAGAGTGAGAACACTTCTTAATAAATGCAATATGACAGGAGATAGGAAAAACACAGATGAGACTACCGCAGGGGAGGCTGGCATGACCAGGCGGTGCTCTTTTGGACCCTTTTCAGACCTTAGCCGGACGAACGATGGATCTTGAAAGCTATCAGTTTCTCTTTGTCCAGTTCAATACCATCATTTTCTACCTCATGTGTCTCTCTCTGGGTGGCTTTTCTCGTCTTTTCTGTGATATGTTTTTGTTCTTCTCTTAATTGTCTCTAATGAGGGGCAGACAAGGGACAGCTACATTCACAGTTCCCCTCTTGATTTAAGTGGAAAGACTAATTAGTATAAATTATGGCAAAAGAACTCAAGTCCCATAAGTTGGAAGAAGAAAAGGAAGAGAATTTACAGTATTATGCCTTCTTGCACCGAATACATGATTTATGCAATCTTTTACAAGGAATCAGGTTTAAATTCATTTTGGCTTTTCCGTAAATTCTTTTTCGCTGGTCATGGTCAACATCAATGTTGAAATCTCACCTTTGGATCATTAACCCTTCTACTTTGACACCTCACCCTTCACCCACCTCCATCCTGGCACCTTGCTAGTGATCCTGCACTCTGTATTTACTTTGTGATTCTCTTCCTAGGTGACTCATGCCTCTGACTTACAGCCTTTCTTTCTCCCCGACTTTATCCAGCATGGGTCTCTGTGTGGCCAACTGAGAAGACATTTTTCTCTGCTCTGTTTCTCAGTAGAATTACAGGAAACACCCTGTTGGAGATTATGGAAGAAAGGAAGTCAACTCAGTTCCCATCCCTCTAGCCACCCAGAGGGCAGGGAATTTTGGGGCCACCATGAATCCCTATCTTGACTCTAGCTCTCATTCTTTGGGAAACTGCAATAGTTCTTAAGGAATTAAATGTTTCCTTTTGTAAGGAGGAAAGAGAAGTTCAGAGATTAGAACAAAAACAAACAGAAGAACCCCTACCTAACTCTGGTGGGATACTTTCAAACTTTGGATCATATGATCTAGGTTCAAAGCTAATGATGTGATTGTCAGCAATCATGTAACTTTTCTAAGCCTCAGTTTTCTCATCTGTAAAAATGGGTTCCTGTCTTCGTTGAAGTTCTTAGATGTAATGAGCACAATAATGGCTTTCAAAATATTTGGAGTATATAAAGTACCAAATATATATATATGATATTACCATGAAAACAATCCTTTGGGAAAAAAAAGACCCCCAAGACCACATTGTTGCTTAGGTGATCACAAAGCTGCCTTATTCTCACTTTAGTATCTTGTGTTATTTGGTCATTGCCAGCATGCCCAAATGCAGACACAAGCCAGGCATTAAGACTACAGAACAAGTGGAGGAAAAAAACCAGAAAGGCTCCCGCAGATCGGCAGCCTCAGAGGCAAGCATGCCCTTGTCATCTCAGATCAGTGCTTCCATTTGGAGTCCCCTCAGAGGGATGGTGCTGTATGAAGACAGCAAATCTCTTGATGGCTATATCAACAGAGGCTCAATCCTTAGCCATGGCACTAACCAGAGCACGCTGCATTCCAGAAGGAAGCAGACAAAGCAGAAAAGGGGGATGTAAGAACAAGGAGAAAGTAATAAATTGATAAAATGTCTAAACCATTTTATTTTATTTTTAAAATTTTTTGTCTAAACCATTTTATAGCAACCACAAAATCCTTATTTTTGCAACAACCAAACAGCCTACTGCAAAGTGGCTTTACACATGAATGAAATCGATGCCTTTAGGATGCTGGTGTCTGCTCCTCGTCCCAAAGTCCTCAAATCCTGTTATCCCTCTTGTGGATGGGTGTGAGTAGCAAAATACACGTACGTCTCAAGCATATTAGGACATCTTCTCTCCCAAACTCTACTAGTAACTTAAATGTGGCCGAGAATCCAGTTTAATATTTAACAAGTTGCAGCTGTAAGGTTAGATTGTACAGTAATTTCTTTCCATATGTTCTCGCATGCCATTCTCTTGCATCTTGTGCTGGAAATGTGCATACCCTACGGACAACATTTCTTAGTCTTCATGGCGCTGTTGGGTGGCACCTTCTTTGCCTACTTATTATACCAAGTTGGCAGTTGGTAGAGTTTCTCTGTGATCTGGTATTATCTTTCATTCATGCTACCATATGGATACCAGATGGGTAATTGTAGCCAGTGCCTCTGCCTCAAGTCCACACCAGAGCCCATGGGCATGGACCTGTCAGTGAGCTGACTCGAAGATGTTGCTTCAAAGAAATACTCCTTAAAACTGTATGCATCTGTTCCCTATGCTTATGACCCTCAAAGAAAAAAATAATAATAAAGAAAGGAAAGAATGTTGCAGACAAGGTTTTCTTGAACTAGATGTTACATCTGAAAGAAGGGAAAATAACCAGAAAGGGCCTGTGGATATCAAACTCATCTCTAGCTAATGGCACCTTTAAAAAGCCACCAACTCAACTAGCCACGTCAGTAGAGAAAGTGAAGGATAATCAGTATATTCCTTGTTGGTGATATCTGCACAATATAGACTCTCAATTCCAGAAGGGCAGCTTCTACATGACATGTTCTGAGGTGAAAGAATGAGAAGAAAAAGAAGAGAAATCTAAGGACTTTGAAAGGCCTCAGTGATTCCTAGGGAAGAACACGGAGTAGAGATAAAAAGAAATGCACAAAATGGGAAAGACCTATAGTAAGAACTCATCCCTAATCTGTTTCTGTTAAACTGATGCCTTGGTTGTCACTTATGACAAATTACATTTAAAAAAAAAATCCTGACAGATCATCTGGTTGTTTCAAGTGTGTATTTCAGCAGTTCATTATGAAAGTTTATTTTCTAAATTAACTACAAATAAAGTGAAGTCTTCCAACCATTCACTCACACAATGCTGTCAGTGATTTTTTTTTTTTTTCAGCAGACATTAAAGCATATCCCCTATCCATGCCTGGCTCTCTTCAAGCAGAAGTTATCATAAACAGGTTATATGTTCCCTTAGGTTACTATGGAAACACTTTCTTTCCAGGTCATCCACTTACAAAGGTAACATTTGCATTAAAATATGTTGGAAGTTAATTTTTTTGCATACTCAAGTGGGGTCATGCCACCACATCCAGATCTATTATTTTAAAATCCGTGAACATACATTGATTTAATCTATAAAAAGACTTGAACGAGGTGCTCACCTTATAGGTGTAATTGCCTGCATGTCAGGTAGCTACTTGGACCATTGTAAAAGACACTAACCAAATTCACTTTTGTTGCAAAAGAAAATGTGACAGTGACCCACTAGCTGGCATTCCTCATTATGTTAATGTGTTGAATATTTAAATTCTGTCATCTCTGACACAGAGAGAAGAGGCTGGAGATGAGAACATAGGTGTCAAAAGATCTTTGTCTTTAGAGATTACTAGATGACCATGCCTCAGTTTACCCATTTGGGCCATCAAGATTTCAATTTGGCAAACATTTGTCTAAGGGCAGCAAAGTGCTCAGACTGGGCACAGTGTAGACATGAAACATGCAGAAGCTCTCAACTAAGTTGTGTGATGGCACCAGGTAGGATGTGACTAAGTTTTACTTCCTGGTGGCAGACAAGGACTGGCAGGGAAGCCCCAACAGAAAAAGGGTGATGTGGTTAGAGCAACTTGGGGAAGACCATGCAAAGGAGATTACTGTGATGGTGTAGATACATAGAATGTGGGTATACACTAACACATGGCATAATCCTGGGGGTTAATGGGGCTTCTATGTTACCATCAGGACCACTCGTGTAGACCACTTATTGGTGATCATAGATGTTTATTTATGAGGAACTCTGTCCAAGTAAGAATCTCTGTGCACTGTGGACCGTGAGGAATTTTTCCTCGAAAGCCACCAATCCATCTCTGACCATATCATGCAGTCATCAGCAACTTGAGAAAGGTAGTGAGACGAAGCCTATGCTCTAGAGTAGAGGGCAGTAGACTTCACCTCCAGGGAAACTTGTGTGTTACTCCTAAGATGCGTACAGAAGTGTCTTGATCCTCCTCCTTTTCCCCAGAGAGACCCAGAGACAGGGTGTATAATTCAACAAGTATTTATCAAATGGGCAGACTGAGGCACGGTCATCTACTATATTTATCAAGCATTTCTCCACAAGCACAGCATAATGGGATGCCAGAAGTGGCAAGAATCAGGTAGAGGGGGAGGTTGCAACAGACTGTGATAAATGTCCTGCACCTGCCCTTCCACACTGAAGCAGAAGCAGGAGGGGTCTCGAGGATTACCTCCATAAGGTTTTCTATGGCAGAATAGAAGTGAGCAGCCCTCTCTTTAAATTCCCTAATCAGTTATTACCACAGTTTGGTCACTATCACCAATCAAAACTAAAACATTAATGACTTGTTTCACCAGTATCCCCAAACCATTTTCCACCCATATAAAAGAAGTAAGAGCTAGGCTCTTTTGTCCTTTCCTGACTTTGGTCACATGCTACAGAACCAAAAGCCTTACTATAGTCAAATGTTTTCCTATCTTTTTCCTTTTGGAGGCCAGATAGTATTCTAGAAAAAGATGGTAGTATGTACTGATAGAATTCGTGCTAACCAATGCTCTTGTCTCTCTGCAATGTGTGTGTGTGAGTGCATGTGTGTGTTTATGTTTCCAGATAGATGGTTTAATTATCTGCTCCATTATCTTAGTATCAGGCATATTTATCAATAAGAAATGAATGCCATCCTGGGAGCTGATTTGTTCAAGGTAACTTTCATTGTAGTGATACTTGCATGTCTGATGATGGTTCTACATTTGTGCTGTCTTATGTGTAGCTACATATCTCTCATTTGACTTCTCCACCATCTTGAAAGGCAAATAGAGCATCAGTGGCTATTTGTGTCCCTGAATGGAATTTACCTGGAAAGGGATGTAGACATATGAGTACAAGAAACATTTGCAATTATTTTTCAGTCACTACTCATTATTGATGAAGATCGGTCTCCATCACTCCACACTACCCCCAGAAGCTATCTCTCAACAGTAGTGAATAAAGGTAGTAATGTTGCCCTTTAGGTGTTGTATATCTCTGGAGTTGTTTTTTTTTAAGATTTTATTTTATTTATTTGACAGACAGAGATCACAAGTAGGCAAAGAGGCAGGCAGAGAGAGAGAGGAGGAAGCAGGCTCCCGGTAGAGCAGAGAGTCTGATGCAGGGCTCGATCCCAGGACCCTGGGATCATGACCTGAGCCGAAGGCAGAGGCTTTAACCCACTGAGCCACCCAGGCGCCCCTACCTCTGGAGTTTTAAACTAGACAAAACTACAATAATCATTAAAGATAAAGCAGTAAGCAGAAGTTCAGTAATAATCTTGTAAATTTAAAACTTTTCCGTGTCGATCAATTAAGCATCTTGCAGGATTTTCCTCACTAGAATTAAAAAGGTAGTAATATGGAATGTGGCATGTGTCAAGTTTATTTTGTAGTTAAAAATGGAAATATGGCTGGCCAGTAAGTGCTGTAAACAGGAGATGGGTAATTTGACATCAAAGTTGAACTTGCTATCAAAGAGAATCTCACTTAGGGTACTGAAGCCTGTGAGATCCTGCAGGCTTTCTTACTGGCATGTTTCTGGGAGCATATAATTACCAACACTTAAGGACAGGAGGCCATCAAAGTCAAGCACTTTTTAGAGAATTTCACCTTGCCATATTGGAATGAACTTTGAATCCACCACCACTTCTAGCTTTGAGGTCAAAGCTGTGTCACCATGAGGTAGAAGGGTAGCAACTGAATGGGAAAGACCAGTGACAACCACCTAAGGGTATAGGAGCACACACCCACAAGTCTACAGTGAACACCCAAGTGTAGCTAGGAGAACAAAGTGGGACAGAGATAAGAAGGGTCTGAGAGGAAAGGTGAGATTAGACCAAACTGTGAAACAGAATCTATGTTCAAGATTGTCCGTGATAGGATGGCAAGCACTTGGGATCAAATTGAAATGGGTGACCAACCCAGGGCAGGGAATTCCAATGAGAACTCCATCTTTCAGGTTCTAGGGGTACTGGATGTATCAGCCTCCATGGAAATCTGACTCTCATGAGCAGATGGAGCCCCAGACCATGAGAGACAGGAGATCATAAAAATCAGAATAGGACTGGTTTGATTCTAAGAAAATGTTTGAAAAAGGATCTCACAGATTTTCCTTCACTTTCCCAGGATGGGCACAGATCATAAACCTATAGGAACCCAAGTAATCATATTTGCAGGGAGTCAGCCCTGTTCTTTTTGAAATTCTCATTAAGATGAAGTTGTCACCAAAATGGAGAGTGACTATCAGTTTGATGTGAGAAAAAACAAGCCTTCAGTAATGCTGGGACTCATGTGTACTGTTGTAAACCCATTTTTCTGAGAATTTTCTGCTCTATTATAAATATGATTCTGTTATTAGATTATCATCCATATTACAGACCTCAGACAAGGAATTAATAAAGTCATGCAACCAGTGTATCTATGTCCGTGACAGGAACTTTACTTTTCATTTTAAAAAATTGTAACAATACAGCTTGATAGAGGCAGTAAAACTTTTATATATTCAGAGGTAACTGCATATATATAGCCGTTCAAATTACATTATAATTATTTTTTACATCTTCACTGTAAACAAGAAAACCCACAACTTGACCCTCTGAATTTCTGTGGGCCTTTCAGCTTAACCCTACTGAAGTTATGCTGATGGGTGACCAGAAAGCCAGCTCTCTCGCTGCATTTTGCAGGCTTTCCTTGGAATGGCAAGGAAACCAATTTGGAAGTTTTACACCATGTCTCACTTTTGTAGGACCATTTAAAGAAAAATTAGGAGTTAGTGTAGGAGGGGGAAAAAGCCATCGTATTTTCCAGTCATCCCACTAGATATGCACTGTTTCACTGAGTGTGAATACGTGTAAGCAGCACCTTGGAAAATGGCCTTTGTGATGCAATAAAACTCTCCCAGAGTTTGTTATGATTCATCATTAAGAAATTCCTTCTTAAAGGGAAGCTAAGCGTTAAAATGCATATTGAATTCTGGACATGGTGACAATGTCAGTGAGTGCAGGCCGTTTACCGCTGTTCTCCCAGATTCCACTGAAAAGGTCCACAGCATCCACAGTAGGTGAAACGTGAACCGAAACTAGGTATTGAGGAGTATCTGCTTGAAAGGGTGCCACAGACCAAGCTGAAAGGGGAACATGGTGCACACTCACAACCAGTCTCTGCCAGGTGTTGCATGGGATCTGGGTTCCCTTCCTGTCTTTTCAAGCTGCCAAACCTCTAAATGGGAGGTGTCGCTTTCTATCAGCCAGGCCCGTTGTGGAGATATGAGAGGACTTCTCCACAAGAGTTAGCTGTTAGGACATGAGAATCTTGTCTAAGGAACACTGATGCTTTCAAGTAAGGAAACAGAAATAAATCAACACAAAACTGTTAACAGAAAGGACTCAATAAGAACCTGGAAAAATGAATGAAAAGAGACCAATGGCTAGAATAATTGGGTGAAAATTTTGAATATCATGAATACAGAGAGAATCCAGAAGATCCAGAAAAGGAAAACAGGTCACTTACAAAGAAGAAAAATCAGGTCGGCCTCAGAGTTCTTCTTCCTCAATATTAAAAACCAAAAGATGATGGGATGTCTGGGGAAAAACCCTTGGGAAGAAGGTATGTCATTCATTTAAGAAATATTTATTATATACCTCAAAGCTCCAGGCATTGTTGTAAGTACTGAGATTTATACATGAAGGATACTATCAGATTTCAAGGATTTAGAAATATACTAACTCCATGTCCTTCCTGAAGTGAAATTGCTCAGAAAGGTAAACCTGTTAACAGTGAGATGAATCAAGATAAAGAACCCTGTGCTGGAGATGTTATAGCAAAGAGGGGCTGGCATTAGACACAAAATGTAATCCCTGGATGATACAAAACATGCCACATAAAAAATATTAAAAGAGAAGAAACATTCTTCTTTAAAGACTAGATCTAAAACAGCACAGGTTAAAAGTGTGAGGGTAGGTTGTGATGACATATAACCATGTCACTTTGTTCCTTTCACATGGAAGGAACTCAACAGAGATGATTTCATTTTTGATGTTGATTGAGAAAACAGGATAAAGAATGTTTTTGTAAAGTCCGTACGAGGGAAATTACCAAATAAAATAATCAAAGAAACTGTAGCACATGGGGAATAAAATAGGAAACGGAAAAAGGTGTATAAAACAGAAAGTCTAAACCAAAATGACAGAAAGAATAAGGATGACAGTTATGATAACAGATATAAATGATCTAAACATTGCTTTGAAAGAAAAAGCCTCAGAATGAATCAAACATTACGTTTCAACCTTTTCCGAGAGATAGACCTAAAAAATGATGCTGAAAGTCTCAGAAACAAAAAGCACATGGGGACTTTAACCTAATGTTTATCTGTCTTTGACAGATCAAGGAAATGATAAATAAGCATATAGAGTATGAGAAACAACATAATAAGATTATTTTACCGACGGTAGGACACATATTTCTCACACTTAAACATCTGACATATGTATGGGAATGGCTCTTAATATAAAAGCTTACATTGGTGGTGTTTACTTTTTGTTCTTTTCCTGAAAAGCTGTCATTAAATTTATAGCATGTATAATGACTATGCTGACTTGCATTTAAGGAAATATCGTGATACACGTGTGTCGTCTACTAGAATGCAAGTATCGTAAGGCAGAGATTTTTGTCCATTTTGCTTTCTCCTACAACCTCAGCACCTTACCAGAGCCTGGAATATAATAGGCTCAATAAATATTTATTCAATAATAAGCATTTTTAGAAAAATCAGTAGTTTTAATTTGCTTAATTTAAAACTTTAGATGACAAAGTTATATGCACTATGTCAATTTCAATACATGCCCCAACCTGCAGAATTCACTATCCTTGACTGTAAAATATTAAAATTCGGGGAGGAGTCAAGATGGTGGAGAAGTAGCAGCTGAGACGACATCAGGTAGCAGGAGATCAGCTAGATAGCTT